>JBBPBX010035897.1:0-31800 GCA_038048925.1 Garcialebias charrua | reverse complement strand
AAACAACAATGAACAGTTCAGGCTTATGTGTTTGTTTTTTAATTGTGGAGAAATTGAGTATCCTACTTTAAAGAATAACAAAAAAGCATAAAGTTAAAGGAGTATAATTTACTCTGTGTATTTTTACTAGTGTCCAGATATTTGCAAAGGAAATGACAGAAATACAGCTAAAACTAGTCATTTTTTGTTGTGGGTACAACATCGATCCTATAAAATTCAGTTTTATGCTAGTTTTGGTCAAAGCTTGAAAGAGCCGCTGCAGAGGGACCAAAGAGCCACATGTGGCTCCAGAGCTGCACATTGCAGACCCCTGACCATGACTGATGAACATTTGGAAATGTGCTTGAGGCTGGCTGTCAGCAGCTACTGTCCGAACTATGCATCCTTGGCTGATTCAATTCAGTGCAAGTCATCAAAGTAAACTCAGGTAATTACAAAAAATGTTAATAATTATTTATTATATGTGTTGTGAAATATTGGCTTATGCAGTTATGCAAGGTACATCAACATACATTGTACATAAAAACAATCCTTAATACATTTGAAGATAGTTATATGTTTTGCATTTTTGTAGTGAGTAGATCATTTTGACTTGGTTGTTTTAAAAAATATATATATTTTTGAAAACAAACAATGAACAGTTCAGGCTTATGTGTTGTTTTTTTAATTGTGGAGAAATTGAGTATCCTACTTTAAAGAATAAAAAAAAAGCATAAAGTTAAAGGAGTATAATTTACTCTGTGTATTTTTACTAGTGTCCAGATATTTGCAAAGGAAATGACAGAAATACAGCTAAAACTAGTCATTTTTTGTTGTGGGTACAACATCGATCCTATAAAATTCAGTTTTATGCTAGTTTTGGTCAAAGCTTGAAAGAGCCGCTGCAGAGGGACCAAAGAGCCACATGTGGCTCCAGAGCTGCACATTGCAGACCCCTGACCATGACTGATGAACATTTGGAAATGTGCTTGAGGCTGGCTGTCAGCAGCTACTGTCCGAACTATGCATCCTTGGCTGATTCAATTCAGTGCAAGTCATCAAAGTAAACTCAGGTAATTACAAAAAATGTTAATAATTATTTATTATATGTGTTGTGAAATATTGGCTTATGCAGTTATGCAAGGTACATCAACATACATTGTACATAAAAACAATCCTTAATACATTTGAAGATAGTTATATGTTTTGCATTTTTGTAGTGAGTAGATCATTTTGACTTGGTTGTTTTATAAGTAGCTTGCGTGCTGACAAAGTATGAGCACCCCTGATCTGATGAGTCACTAAAGTAACTCGGTTCACTTTATGGATCTGGGTCAGTCTAATGAGTCACTAAAGTAACCTGGTTCACTTTATGGATCTGGGTCAGTCTAATGAGTCACTAAAGTAACCCGGTTCACTTTATGGATCTGGGTCAGTCTAATGAGTCACTAAAGTAACCTGGTTCACTTTATGGATCTGGGTCAGTCTAATGAGTCACTAAAGTAACCTGGTTCACTTTATGGATCTGGGTCAGTCTAATGAGTCACTAAAGTAACCTGGTTCACTTTATGGATCTGGGTCAGTCTAATGAGTCACTAAAGTAACCTGGTTCACTTTATGGATCTGGGTCAGTCTAATGAGTCACTAAAGTAACCTGGTTCACTTTATGGATCTGGGTCAGTCTAATGAGTCACTAAAGTAACCTGGTTCACTTTATGGATCTGGGTCAGTCTAATGAGTCACTAAAGTAACCTGGTTCACTTTATGGATCTGGGTCAGTCTAATGAGTCACTAAAGTAACCTGGTTCACTTTATGGATCTGGGTCAGTCTAATGAGTCACTAAAGTAACCTGGTTCACTTTATGGATCTGGGTCAGTCTAATGAGTCACTAAAGTAACCTGGTTCACTTTATGGATCTGAGTCAGTCTAATGAGTCACTAAAGTAACCTGGTTCACTTTATGGATCTGGGTCAGTCTAATGAGTCACTAAAGTAACCTGGTTCACTTTATGGATCTGGGTCAGTCTAATGAGTCACTAAAGTAACCTGGTTCACTTTATGGATCTGAGTCAGTCTAATGAGTCACTAAAGTAACCTGGTTCACTTTATGGATCTGAGTCAGTCTAATGAGTCACTAAAGTAACCTGGTTCACTTTATGGATCTGAGTCAGTCTAATGAGTCACTAAAGTAACCTGGTTCACTTTATGGATCTGGGTCAGTCTAATGAGTCACTAAAGTAACCCGGTTCACTTTATGGATCTGAGTCAGTCTAATGAGTCACTAAAGTAACCCGGTTCACTTTATGGATCTGAGTCAGTCTAATGAGTCACTAAAGTAACCCGGTTCACTTTATGGATCTGAGTCAATCTAATGAGTCACTAAAGTAACCCGGTTCACTTTATGGATCTCAGTCAATCTAATGAGTCACTGGTTCACATTAATAATAATAATAATAATGAATTTAATTTATAACGCACTTTTCATTAATGAAAATCTCAAAGTGCTACAAAGTGCAACAGAATTTAAACGTCAATAAAACAAGTAATAAAACAAGTAAAATCAATAACAGTATCAACTAAGATCAAAGGTAGAATCATGAGGAGGCAGAGTATGCTCGGTTGAAAAGAAAGGTCTTCAAGCCGCTCTTAAAGTCAACCAGTGACTGTGGGGCTCTCAGGCAGTCAGGAAGAGAGTTCCACAGGCGGGGGGCAGCCACACTGAAAGCCCGGTCTCCCATGGTCCTTAATTTGGTTCTCGGAATGTGAAGGAGATTACTGTTCTGTGACCGCAGAGATCGGGTGGATGAGTATGGAATAAGAATGTCCTTTAGATAATCTGGTGAAGTTCCGTGTAAGCATTGATGTGTAATGAGAGCAGTTTTGTACTGAATTCTGTAGGCGACAGGAAGCCAATGGAGGTTATGTAGAATGGGCGTAATATGTTCAAATTTACGAACTCTCAACAAGATCCTAGCTGCACTGTTTTGAATATATTGAAGCTTCTGAAGGTATTTGCCAGGGATTCCAATAAACAGGGAGTTGCAGTAGTCGAGCCTGGAGGAGACAAAAGCATGGACGAGCTTCTCAGCATCGGAAAAAGCTAGGGATGGGCGAAGTCTGGAGATGTTTCGAAGATGGAAGAAGCAAGTTTTAAACAGAAGCTTAATGTGATTTTCAAATGTAAGATGAGAGTCCATTTTTATTCCAAGATTTGTAACAGAGGTGGAGAGGGGGATGTCTTGTCCAGAAAAGGAAATTGTTGTTATAGTAGATGTTTGTACCTGGTGAGGGGTGCCAATCAGTATGGCCTCAGTCTTGGAGCAGTTTAATTGAAGAAAGTTCTGATTCATCCATGCCCTTATTTCCTCCAGGCAGGTAGAGAGGGCAGTGAGTGAAGATGGAGATGACAATGGGGAAGATGAGGATGCTCCAGTCCTGATGTAAAGC
The DNA here is from genome assembly GCA_038048925.1 of Garcialebias charrua. Lineage (NCBI taxonomy): Eukaryota > Metazoa > Chordata > Actinopteri > Cyprinodontiformes > Rivulidae > Garcialebias > Garcialebias charrua. Next base: position 28,374 of record JBBPBX010035897.1, on the reverse strand, counting down.
TGTGTATCGTCGGCATAACAGTGAAAAGAAATGTTGAACTGATTAATAATTTGACCTAAAGGCAGCATGTAAAGGGAAAACAGCAGGGGCCCCAGAACCGACCCCTGAGGGACACCACAGGAGACACAGACTGTCTGGGAAGTGGCATTGCCAAGACTAACACATTCCAGCCTATTGGAGAGGAAAGATTTGAACCAGTCCAGGACAGTGTCACAGAGACCGACCTCCACATGAAGACGGTGGAGGAGGATACTATGGTCCACAGTGTCGAAGGCTGCAGTGAGGTCAAGGAGGACAAGGATGGAGGGAGAGCCAGTGTCAGCAGCCATGAGGACATCATTGGTAACTCAGCAATGCAGTCTCAGTTAGGGATGCACCGATCCACATTTTTTACTTCCGATACCGACTCCGATATCTGAGGTTTAGTAGCGGCCGATACAGATCCGATCCGATACTGAAAAACAGCATTAATTGAAAACATTTCTTTCCTATTTACAAATAAATAAAAAACAGACAGAAATGTACGGAAGCGCATTGCATTCAACCATGAAAATATTTTTTTGGAGCTTATGTAGTAAAAACGTGATAATTATGTAGTAAAAACGTGATAATTATGTAGTAAAAACGTGATACTAAGTAGTAATAACGTGATACTATGTAGTAAAAACATAATACTATGTAGTAAAAACGTGATAATTATGTAGTAAAAACGTGATACTAAGTAGTAAAAACGTGATACTATGTAGTGAAAACGTGATAATTATGTAGTTAAAACGTGATAATTATGTAGTGAAAACGTGATACTTATGTAGTTTTAAAATGCGATACTAATTCAGGAGGAGCGTTTCCTTTAAATAGAGTAGACCTGCAGATTTCCACATATGTCAGATAGGACAATGGTTAAGACCACTGCCTTTCACGCAGACGACCCAGGTTCGAGTCCAACCTGGTCTGACTGATTTTTTTTTTCTTCTTTGGATTATTTATATAATAATATTTATGCTGAAAATACTTTGCTTATCAGCGTGATTGGGGTGTAATGTGGTTAAGTGACGTCTTAATTTATTAGGCTTCATGCTGTCCGCTGCTAATATTTTAAGACATAACAGACACACCGGTCTTTCCTCATCTCCCACCTTCGTCACAGTGAAGCCAAGCGCTAAATACGCTTCGTCATATTTCCTCGTTTTAGCTTTCTGGGGACCTGCTTTCTCAATATCTTCGTCTGTCTTCGCCTTTCTTTTCATCCCTGTTAAATATTTCTCCATGCTGTATCTTCACTGCACTTTCTAAAACTTCTCATGCGCTGCTGTGGCTTCTTACTCTGTGAAAAAACTATTCTGTGCGCTCAGTCTGACAATAACAGCGCCACTGCCCCTACTGGCGCGGATGTTTAATTACACTTACCATTTCATACAGTTCAATACAGTACTGTATTATTAAAATGTAAACACTCAACAACAAACCTATCAAAAGTAATGGCAAAAGACTGAAAATAGTTTATATTTTTACAATAAATGCATGTACAAATAAGCTAACAGGGAGTGTTGTTTTTTTAATTTTGTTTTATGCAAGTTGAAGCAGTTGAAAGACTTCAGCTTTAGGGCTTAAAATTTGTTTACAGAACTCCTTTGGGTTATTTTTTTATTTTTTTGGAAAAAAAAACTGTTGTGTTCCTTTATTACAAAGCGATGTTGTTTCCACAGTGCTGTAGTTTTGTAGAATAGGACAATTGTCTGTCATGTTTTAAGTTGTTTGTAGAGTGATGGACACTCAATAAAATGCAGAGATTTGTCAACAGTTTGGTGTATTTCTTTAACTTTGACCTGTTATGTTGTTGCTCTGAGGTGTTAGTAACTGTAATTGGACTATTTCGTGTAATGTCACACACAGAAATTCTTTATTGTTGTTCGCAATGGGATGTGTGCAGTGCAGCGAGATTATGTACACAGGGTCCCAATTACATAAAACAATAAAATGTAATAGAAAAACTGTAACATATAAGATGAACTAAGTTAAAATTTCCTTAAAATACAATAGGCACTAACAGCACAGAAACATCACATGAATAGCAGTACAATCATGAGTTTGTATGAGCTAGCAGGTGAGCACGAACGAACACAGCAACATGAACAGATCAGCAGCAACTGATCTGTGGATATGGAATCCATATTCCATATGGGGCCCACATCCGATTGGCGGGCAGGAACATCTTGTGAAGGTCTCCCAAGAAGCAGTACGCTTGTAAACATGTAGGTCAACTAAGGGTAATCATTGCTGTGAATAATCACGAAGTTGCTGCTGATCTGTTCATGTTGCTGTGTTGTTGAGTGTTTACATTTTAATAATATTGAACTGTATGAAATGGTAAGTGTAATTACACATCCGCGCCAGTAGGGGCAGTGGCGCTGTTATTGTCAGACTGAGCGCGCAGAATAGTTTTTTCACAGAGTAAGAAGCCACAGCACAGCAGCGCATGAGAAGTTTTAGAAAGTGCAGCGAAGATACAGCATGGAGAAATATTTAACAGGGATGAAAAGAAAGGCGAAGACAGACGAAGATATTGAGAAAGCAGGTCCCCAGAAAGCTAAAACGAGGAAATATGACGAAGCGTATTTAGCGCTTGGCTTCACTGTGACGAAGGTGGGAGATGAGGAAAGACCGGTGTGTCTGTTATGTCTTAAAATATTAGCAGCGGACAGCATGAAGCCTAATAAATTAAGACGTCACTTAACCACATTACACCCCAATCACGCTGATAAGCAAAGTATTTTCAGCATAAATATTATTATATAAATAATCCAAAGAAGAAAAAAAAAATCAGTCAGACCAGGTTGGACTCGAACCTGCGTCATCTGCATGAAAGGCAAGGTCTTAACCATTGTCCCATCTGATATATGTGGAAGTCTGCAGGTCTACTCTATTTAAAGGAAACGCTCCTCCTGAATTAGTATCGCATTTTAACTACATAAGTATCACGTTTTTACTACTTAGTATCACGTTTTTACTACATAATTATCACGTTTTTACTACATAGTATCACGTTTTTACTACATAGTATCACGTTTTTACTACTTAGTATCACGTTTTTACTACATAATTATCACGTTTTTACTACATAATTATCACGTTTTTACTACATAGTATCACGTTTTTACTACATAGTATCACGTTATTACTACTTAGTATCACGTTTTTACTACATAATTATCACGTTTTTACTACATAATTATCACGTTTTTACTACATAGTATCACGTTTTTACTACATAGTATCACGTTATTACTACTTAGTATCACGTTTTTACTACATAATTATCACGTTTTTACTACATAATTATCACGTTTTTACTACATAAGCTCCAAAAAAACATTTTCATGGTTGAATGCAATGCGCTTCCGTAGCATGTCACCCTGCAATTCTGATGCACAGAATCACAAGAGTGTGAACTGTTTCACAGAGTAAACACAATAAAAACGTATTATCTGCAGCATTGTTCATTAAACTGGAACAACACTTTTAATGTATTACAGAAAATATACATAAAGTACACACACTTAATGATATTGTAGGCCATTGCGTTAGATAATACATTCAGCAAGTACTTTTACTTTAATACTTTTAGTATTTTTAAAAGCAAGTACTTATTTACTTTTACTTAAGTAAAAACATTAATGTGGTACTTCTACTTTTACTAGAGTACATTTTTGTCTGTTTATTTGTACTTTTACTTAAGTTGTTTGAGTACTTTCTCCACCACTGCAGCTGAGTGTAGGTTGCATTAGAACAGTCATCAAGTGATCTGGGCAACTCCACAAAACCTGTTGCAGCACTAACTCTCAGCATCACACCACAGTTATGCAAGATTAAAGTTATGCAAACAGTATATCAAATGAACAAAATACTGTACATTTATTATCTGCACAGCCATAAGTTTATATTGGACTACTCATTTCACAGAAAGCACAGTGGTTCTTACCTTTAACGTTAGCTTCCAAGCTAACGTTAGCTCAAAATCGTCCTCATTTCTGGCTTTAAAAAAAAAGTCATCTGACTTCTGTGCTTACGTTTCCAACTGAAATGGATGGTGCCGCTTCCTGTCTGCTCTCATTTATTTCACTGTCAGTGTCATTCATTGTCCTCTTGTTTTGTTGGAAAAAAGTCAGAATATGAGCGTGGCTGTATCTGTTTGAAAACAGCTATCGGTAGTTTGCGTCAGTCAGTGACCCGCCCCCCTCGAACTGTAATTGGCTAGAATGTTGCCTTGGCTTCACTGATTGGTTAAATTGTATGACTGACAAACAAAGATAGGAAAAATAGAATGATGTACACTCGGAGATTAAAAACAAAAAACTTCCCGTCGTCCAGTCTACTTGCAGTCAAGGGGGGGCACAGCTGACTCTGTGGGGGGGCAATGCCCCTCAATGCCCGCCCATGCCGCCGGGCCTGCTGGACATTGGCAAATCGAATGTAAGTGGTACTTCATCCATATTCAGAATTTGTGCTGGTGAGATGTGGTGGTCCTGGACTTGGCGGGCGACGAATGCGCGGAAGCTGGCGACCTTCTCCTCAAAGTCCGCTGGAAGTTTCTGGCACATTGTGGTGCGCGCCCTCAGAGACAGCTGGTTTCTACACATGAATAGCACCACGATGCACAGCCAGCAAACTCCAAGATGTCCATGTTTTTGGCCAGAGCCACGGCGTGCAGCCGCAGTTGGACCGTGGAGACGCCTCTCCCGGCCGCGCGTTCTTCCAGAACCCACTGTTTCACCCGTTCCTCCAACTGGGGCCAGCGGGCCTTCTTCCCACGGTTCGCTCTCTTGGACCGCTTCATGGCGGTCAGCGAGACCTCCGCCTTTCTCCACAAGCGAACACAGGCCTCATTCACCCCAAAATTATGACCCGCTGCTCTGTTGGTGTTTTCCGCAGCAAATTTCATGACCTGCAGCTTAAATTCTCCAGTATAGGACTTTCTCTATAGGACTTTCCAATATGGCGGCGCGTGCAAACGTTGCGGCTTCTCTCTCTCCCAGCAACACGGTGCTTTCGTCTGTTTTGTCCTGCACGCCGCAATTTGCCGGCACGTCTTTGTCTTGTCTACGTGTTCAAGAACGCAAGTATAGCCGTGAATTCCTGCTTGATGTCGGAAAAACCGCTCATTTGGGAATAAGCAGCGAACTCCAGGAGAAGCTACATGAGCTCGAGGAGGAGTTACATGAGCTTCGTGACTGCGAGCTGCTCTGGAAGCCAGCCCGGACCTTCCCTTCATCGCGCCCGCCGTGGAAGTACCACAAGCGGCGTGACGCTTCACCGCGCCCGCCATGGAAACGCCACAAGCGGCGTGACAGGAAACAGAAGCGGGGTAAACGCGGAGGTATCAGAGCTAGGCTAGCAGCTAGCCCACACAGGCCGGCTATTCCATCCATGGTTCTGGCTAACGTGCGCTCCTTGGACAACAAATTGGATTATATACGCCTGCTACGAACGACACAAAAGACTGTGAGAGACTGCTGTGTGTTTGTATTCACGGAAACGTGGCTCAACAACAACGTTCCGGACCATGCTGTCCAGCTGGAGCAGCTAACATGCTACAGAGCGGACCGAACCCTCGAGGGAGGTAAGACAAGGGGAGGGGGGCTCTGTGTTTACATCAACAACGCATGGTGTCGTGATGCTGCTGTGGTCTACAAACACTGCTCACATTTAGTGGAGTTCATGACTATTAAATGCAGACCGTTCTTTTTACCGAGGGAGTTTACAGCTGTTTTGATTGTTGCTGTATATATCCCCCCAAGCTCCAACAGCAAAGATAGAAGTGAGGCACTAAATGAACTATATCTGCACATCAGTGAGCAACAAACAGCCCATCCTGATGCTTTTCTCATCACGGCTGGTGATTTCAACCATGCAGATTTAAAGAGTGTTCTCCCAAAAACATACAGAAACATAAACTTTGCAACAAGAGGAAACAACACCCTGGACCAGGTTTACACCACCATGAAAAATTCCTACAGAGCCATCCCCCTCCCCCACATTGGTGCTTCTGACCATATCTGTGTTATGCTAAAGCCAGCATACAGGCCACTGGTGAAAGTCACAAAACCAGTCCGCAAGCAGATACGAGTGTGGCCAGAGGGGTCTTCAGAGGCACTCCAGGACTGTTTTGACACCACAGATTGGAGTATGTTCAAAGAAGCTGCTACCACAAACAACAACTTATGTCTCCAGGAGTACTCAGACACTGTATGTTCATACATCACCAAGTGCATTGATGATGTAACCAACCTTAAAACCATCACTGTTCGGGCTAACCAGAAGCCATGGCTGACAGCTGAGGTTCACAGACTCATGAAAGCCAGGAATGCTGCCTTCAAAGCGGGAGATCAGGTGGGCCTGAGGGCAGCCAGAAACAACCTGGACCGGGGCATCAGAAAGGCAAAGAAGCAGTATTCTGGGAAAATAGCTCACCGTTTCAAGGACAGCAGGGATACACGCAGTCTGTGGCAGGGTATACAGACCATCACAAACTACAAACCACCCCCACAGACCTGTGACAGCTCAGCCTCTGCGCTGAATGAACTGAATGAGTTCTTTGCTCGGTTCGAGGCAAGTAACGGCACACCAGCACATAAACTCCCCCCCTCTCCTGATGGCCAGGTGCTGACGCTGTCCTCAGACAGCGTAAGGCGATCATTCATCAAGATTAACGCCCGGAAGGCCTCTGGTCCTGACAACATACCTGGTCGTGTGCTGAAGGACTGTGCAGGGGAACTCGCAGCGGTCTTCACGGACATCTTTAACATCTCACTGAGCCAGGCCATCGTCCCCACCTGTTTCAAAGCCACCACCATCATCCCTGTCCCAAAGAAGGCAACGCCCGCATGCCTCAATGACTATCGCCCAGTAGCACTCACCCCCATCCTGATGAAGTGCTTTGAACGGCTAGTCATGAAAAGCATCACATCTGTCCTCCCTGACTCCCTGGATCCCTTCCAATTTGCATACCGACCTAATCGCTCAACCGACGATGCCATCTCCTCTGCCCTTCACACAGCTCTCACACATCTGGACACGAAGGACTCCTATGTTAGAATGTTGTTCATCGACTTCAGCTCGGCATTTAACACCATCATCCCCCAACAGCTCATCCTTAAACTGGACAGTCTGGGGCTGAACACCTCAATGTGTAACTGGCTGCTAGACTTCCTGACCGGGAGACCACAGACAGTGCGGGTCGGGAGTAACACATCTAGCACCATCACATTGAACACAGGGGCCCCACAAGGATGTGTGCTGAGCCCCCTTCTATTCACCCTGCTAACACACGACTGCACACCATCGTACAGCTCCAACCACTTCATCAAGTTTGCGGACGACACAACAGTGGTGGGTCTCATCAGCAACAACGATGAGACGGACTACAGGAACGAGGTGAGCCGCCTGGCCTTGTGGTGCGGACACAACAATCTCACTCTCAACGTGGAGAAGACAAAGGAGATTGTTGTGGACTTCAGGAAGAAGGATGCCCAACATGCCCCTCTGACCATCAACAGCACCGCAGTGGAGAGAGTAGACAGCACCAAGTTCCTGGGAGTGCACGTCTCAAAGGACCTGTCCTGGAGCAGGAACACTGCAGCACTGGCAAAGAAGGCTCACCAGCGTCTCTACTTTCTCCGCAAGCTGAAAAGGGCTGGAGCTTCAACCCCCATCATGAGCACCTTCTACAGAGGTGCCATAGAAAGTGTCCTGACCAGCTGCATCACTGTGTGGTTTGGTGCATGTACTGCATCCTGCCGCAAGAGCCTCCAGCGCATTGTGAGAGCAGCTGAGAAGATCGTGGGCACCTCCTTGCCCTCACTGCAGGACTTACACAGCAAACGCCTCACTCGGAAAGCCCACCGCATGGCAGGTGATCCCACACACCCACTACACAGCTGCTTCAGACTACTGCCATCAGGGAGGAGACTGAGGAGTCTCCAGGCTCGAACCAGCAGACTGAGAGACAGCTCTGTTCATCAGGCAGTCAGAATGCTAAACACTCTGCCTGCTCTGCCCCCCCTCCCATTTGAACTGCCTTAACACTAAAACTTTCTCACACATTATCACTCAACACAAAGTTTTTCACTAAACTCTCGGTCATGTGCTCATACAGTTTGCACTACTTCTCATACTTGCACTAATGTCTGTATTACATCACTGCCTATAATCATAATACTGTTTACATTCTCTGTTTACATTTATTAATACTGTTTACTTTTATTACTACTGCTTACATGTAATTACTACTGTTTACATTTATTTACACTACTCTAATATCTACACCACTGCTGGTACATATACAGTGTGCTCTGAACGGTCTTATTTAGGGATGCCCAATGTGCCTTACTGCATATGCCACTTTTTGCCTCTATAACAACATCAACTACTACCTCATACATATACTGTGTACATTGACTCATACGCTGCTTTGCCACTTTGCAAATGTCAATGCTAGAAACCTTTAGTTTATTTTAGTTATACTTTTTATACTCTTTTTTTTGTGCTAGTATGCAAAAACTCAGGACAGTATTATGTTCATTAAATGTTTAATGTTTTAGTTTTAGAGTTGGTGTGGATTTTCATGCTCTTGCACCGCTATGCAAAAAAAAAAAAAAAAACTCAGGACAATGTTAGTTTTACTATTTTATGCTTATGTCTATTATTATATGTTTCAGTGTTTCAATGTTTAGATGTTTACTGTTGCACCGAGGGACTGAGAGAAACGCAATTTCGGTCCTGTGTATGTCCTGTACAGTACATATTGCAGATCTGACAATAAAGTTGACTTTGACTTTGACTTTGACTTCTTTTTGGCGGCATTTTCTCTCTTTGTTCTCTGTTCTCGGTTTCAGTGTGTTGTCTCGTTGGTTTCTCTTGCTCTCTCTCAGTGATTTTGCGGAGGGTGATGGGTTTTTATCTGAAAACACATAACAAGATACGCCTCGAGGTACAGTCTGCAGGTAAACAGACTACAGACCAACTAGCACCAGACTCAACTCATCACCAGACGAGGAGCACCTCAAAGTGACCGCAGCAGAAGTGAGAGGTAGTCTCAGAAGGATCAACCCTCATAAAGCTACGGGTCCAGACAACATCCCAGGGAAAGTTCTGAAGGAATGTGCGGACCAGCTCTGTGAGGTGCTGGCTGACATCTTCACCACCTCACTTTCACTGGAGTCAGTTCCCACCTGCCTGAAGACTGCCACCATCATCCCAGTCCCAAAAAGCTCCACAGTGACTGGTCTGAATGACTATAGACCGGTGGCTCTCACCCCGATAGTCGCTAAATGTTTTGAGAAACTGGTCATGTCCCACATCAAGACAGCCGTCAACATCAGCGAGGACCCTCATCAATATGCATACCGTGAGAACCGATCAACAGAGGACGCCATCTCCTCTGTGGTCCACACTGCTCTCACCCACCTGGATCAGAAGGACTCATACGTGCGTCTGCTCTTTGTGGACTTCACATCTGCCTTCAACACCATGATCCCCCAAACTCTGATAGACAAACTATCCACACTTGGACTAAGCCCCTCTATTTGTAACTGGGTCTTAGACTTCTTAACAAACAGACCACAGTCCGTGAAGATCCACAACTTCTCCTCTTCCACCATCACCCTCAGCACTGGCTCTCCTCAAGGATGTGTGCTGAGCCCTCTTCTGTTCACTCTGCTCACATATGATTGTACAGCCACACATCCAGGCTGTCATATTGTTAAGTTTGCAGATGATACAGCTGTGGTGGGATGCATCACAGATAATGATGAATCCAGCTACAGACAGGAGGTGGAACATCTGGAGAGCTGGTGCAAAGAGAACAACCTTCACATGAATGTGAAGAAGACGAAGGAGATGATTGTGGACTTCAGAAGGAACAAACACACCCACACCCCACTGTATATAGGTGGATCTGCGGTGGAGGTGGTCTCCAGTTACAAGTACCTGGGTGTACACTTGAATGATAACCTCAGCTGGAGCAATAACACCACCAGCCTGATCAAGAAAGGTCATCAGAGACTCTACTTCCTCAGACGGCTGAGACGAGCTGGTCTGAGAAGCTCAGTCCTCACCTCGTTCTACAGGTGTGCAGTGGAGAGCGTCCTGTGCTCCAGCATCAACGTGTGGCATGGAGGCTGCACAGTTGCAGAGAGGAAAGCTCTACAAAGAGTGGTGAAGGCTGCACAGAAGTCTGTGGGAGTCAGTCTCCCCACCATCACAGACATCTACACCTCCAGATGCAGAAAAAGAGCCACCTGCATCATGAAAGACCTCACTCACCCAGCACACTCACTCTTTGCACCACTCCCCTCGGGACGGAGGTTGAGGAGCATCAAATGTAGAACCACTAGACTGAGGAACAGCTTCTACCCTGAGGCTGTCAGACTCATGAATAAATAAATAATAAGAATAAACACTGCAAAATGTCACATCATGTTGATACTGATCTGTTTCTTGTTGCTGCGTTCATCTGTGACTATCTGCGTTCATCTGTGACCATCTGCTCATGTTCGTGCTGCTGTTTATAATGATGTTTTTCTACTACATTAGGGCTTAGTGTATTACTAGCTGATGTCTCTCTTAGTTAATCCTAGATGTTATTATTGTTTTTCTCTTGCATTTGTTGTTGGATGTAACTGGGACCCTGTGTACATAATCTCGTTTTCAACACATGTACTACATGCGGTGCAAATGACAATAAATTCTCTCTGACTCTGACTCTGACTCTGACTACAGGGTGCATTAGCGCTCATAGCGGCCAAAACTGTTACTGCACCATTTTTGGCCAAAATGAAAAACGGGGAATCAGACCTACCTACGGTAAAAATGGGTCTAAAAATATGGGAAAAAATCTGTAGATAATACGCCTCGGTGTATAATACGCATGATACTCAAATGAGCAAAAATACAGCGTATTATACAATGACGAATACGGTACATAAGTTTAAATAACCAAAGTTAAATACCTGAGCATTTATTTATTTATATACGGTAGTTTATTTCCACACTTTGGCAACATTTCACATGGTGGTTCATTATATGGAGTGCCTCTTTAAGTGACTTTAAACATCTGTTGAACTCCTGGCAAGGACCAATGCAGACATGTTCCTGTTTTTAGTTTTCTACATTCGCCTTATAATCTAGTTGTTTTTTTAGCTACTTTTTCTACATATTATTTGAATTTGTTTTAAAAAAATCTGTATGCCACTTTTATAACTGTCTATTGTTGTTGTTGTCCATTGTTGTCATCATTCTTTGTTGAAATCAGGTATCTCTTGTAAATGAGTCCTCGAGGCTCAATGGGATTAAAGCTGCTATATGTAACTTTTCTAACAATATATTTTTAACATATTTCTTCACTCTGTCACTAGATTGATGTTAGAGAGGTAATCTCTGAAAAAAACTAAAAAAAAATATTGTCCCCTTGCTTCTCCAGGTGGTAAATAAGCATTTCTAAAAAGAAAAAGTGACCCGCCATTTTCCAGCCAATAAAAACAAAGTTTGTAACCAGCCAATAAAAACCGAGCTTGAATTTGAATCAGCCAATAAAAACAGAGCTTGAATTTGAATTTCAACAGACCACAAGGGGGCAGAGCCATATATGGCTCTGAGGGGGAGGGATCAGAATGCTTTGCTTGTTGAAATTTTTTCTAAGTGCTGATGTTCTACAGAAACTGCAGACTTCACCTTTAACCTGTCTAAAATAAAGGTTGAATGAATGAATGGAGTGCACACATGTAGTTACATTTCTTTGTCAAGTCTTGCTGCAGTTTACGTTTGTCATTTGTCATGTTTTAACTTTTATTTCTTTGAGTTACCAGTTTCTTTGGAGATGCTGATGTTGTCCTGCCACACACTGTAAACAGCCCAGCTGCATCACATCTGGAGATCAGTCTGACTGGGCTGTACTATGTTGCATGTCAGCAGAGGGAGAAGCTGAATACTGTCATGTCATTCTTATGTTTTCAGTTAGGTATTTTGTAGGGGGTGTAACGGTACGCTAAAATCACATTTCGGTTCAGTTTCATGGAGGGCTCTGTTTGGTTAATTTTAAGTACCAAAAAAGACAAAATAAAGACTTACAAAATGTTTATTTTGAAAATATGCCAAGTAAACAATACATTTGTATAAAAATAAATTGAAGTGAACCATTTGGATGATATTTTAAATAAACGCCACTCTTTATAATAAATAAACTGTACTAACAAAAATAAAAATCTTAATAAATACAATAACAGTCAGAACCAGAACAATAAGCAGCAACAGACCATTTACAATTTAACTAATTCAGTTTTAAGTTTTTGCCTAAAAAGACCAACTTGTCCACATTTTCTGTCAAAAGCACAGATCTAGTTGCAGTGCAGTCTCCAGTGGTAGAGAAAACCACCTCACCAACAACAGGTAGCAGGAATAAAGAGGTAGAGCTTTGTTAATTTTGCAATGTGGCTGTATTTGGCCTCATTACTCACAACTTCTTATTGGACCTGCTCCCACCTGGACCTGGAAAAGTTCAGAGTTCAGTCATCACAGACTTCTTAGCTGCAGGTGATCTCTGGTGGAGTTCCCTGAACAGGAAGACTCAGCTGCTATCTCTGTCCCAGACTGGAAGTAAAACACAAATAGGTTTTTAAAAAAAGAGTTAATAAGATTATAATTTTAAATAAAAAAGTTAATTACATAATACTAATAAAAAAACAATACCTCTTCTTGAACGGTTGTTATGAGATGGTTAAATATTTCAGTCATCATCATCATCATTGTTGTAAACAATTACTGAAAACGTACTCAAATTCAGGCCAAGGCTGAGAAGGATCACAGATACAGGTAATCAGTTAAGTGAGTTTATTTACAGTGCTGGGGTAAAGGAAGTCAGGGTTCCTGGAAGGAAAGGGGGAAAAAGATTAATGATGATGTTTGGGGAATATTGCAGTTTTAGTGTTTAATTAAGTCTCTCTCTTACAGAAGGAACTTGGAGGAGGCAGACCAGAGGGAGGAGGTGAGTGTCCATCAGGTGAGTAATTCCTTGTATTTATCCAAGAGTCCCAAGTAGTGTCTTGCAGGTGGCAGCTGGTGGAGGAGTGTCAGGCTGGAGGACAGAGTTTTCTCAAAGAAGGAGTCCAGTTTGGAGGCAGCTTGTCCAGTTTGGGTTCCAGAGGTGAGTCACAGATTTGTCTTGAAAACACAGGGAGACATAAGCTGGTTAAACATAAGTTCACAAAGGAGAACATTAAAATGGCTGTCTCACAGTACCCAAGGTGACTGAATGATTCAGCAAAGACTGGAACCTCCTCCAAGGCTTAAATAGCAGCTGGACTCGTTAACCGGATTGGCAACAGCTGGTTACCCAGGAACTCCCATCTCCAACACTCAGCAACTGCAAGGTGAGTTCTCACATACACACAAACACAAACCCAACAGTACCCCCCCCCTCAAACATCGCCTCCAGGCGATCAAAGGCGCTTGTCAGGATGTCTCACAAAAAAGTCAGTGATGAGACCAGGATCCAAGATGAAGGACCTGGGAATCCAAGATCTCTCCTCGGGGCCGTAACCCTCCCAATCAACCAAAAACTGATGTCCACGACCCCGTCTCCGAACATCCAGGAGTCGACGAACGGTGAACACAGTCTGATCATCAACCACACGAGGGGGTGGACGATCGAGGTCGGAAGGATTCAAAGGATCCTCCACATAGGGCTTGAGTTGGGACACGTGGAAGGTGGGATGAACACGCATAGAGCGAGGGAGCCGAAGTTTAACAGCAGAGGGGTTAACAATTTTGACAACAGGAAAAGGTCCAATAAACCGAGGTCCCAGTTTTCTGGAGGTGTCCTTGAGGGAGATGTTCTGAGTGGAGAGCCATACCTTCTGTCCCACAGCGTACAGAGGAGCCGGAATACGGCGACGATCAGCCCACCTCCTGGTTTGTTCACGGGACCGAAGAAGAGCCTCCTTGGTCTGCCTCCAGATGCGTCTGCAACGTCGTAGGTGGTACTGGACAGAGGGGACAGACACGTCAACCTCCTGGTGGGGAAACAGTGGAGGCAGGTAACCCAGAGATGCTTCAAAAGGAGAGAGGCCCGTAGCCGAGGACGTGTGAGTATTATGGGCATACTCAACCCAGGGGAGAAGAGAGGACCAATCAGCAGGGTTATTGTCAATGACACAGCGAATAGAGGACTCAAGTTCTTGGTTGCATCTTTCAGACTGACCGTTGGTTTGGGGATGATAACCAGAAGACAAGCTCACCGAGGCACCAAGGGCTTGACAGAAAGCCTTCCAAACTTGAGACACAAATTGGGGACCACGATCCGAGACGATGTCACAAGGAATGCCGTGAAGTCGAAAGACATGCTGGACCATGAGGTGAGCGGTCTCCAGAGCAGAGGGGAGTTTAGTTAATGGAACAAAATGTGCAGCTTTAGAGAATCTGTCAACAATGGTAAGGATGACGGTGTTACCTTCAGAAGGGGGTAAACCCGTCACGAAGTCCAGAGCAATGTGGGACCAAGGACGACCAGGAACAGCAAGGGGCCTGAGGAAACCCGCAGGAGGTTGATGGGTGCTTTTATTTCGAGCACAAACAGCACATGCAGCGACAAAACGCTTGACATCACGGGGAAGGGTAGGCCACCAGAAGTGCCGCTTGGTGAAGGAAGTCATGCGATTGACACCAGGATGGCAGGAGAACTTCGAACAGTGAACCCATTGCAGGACCTGGCTGACCACAGACACGGGAACAAACAAACGATTAGGTGGACCAGTACCAGGATCAGGTTCAGTCTGTTGAGCTTGAATGATGTCCCTCTCGATCCCCCAGGAGGTGGCACCAACAACACAGGTGCGAGGGAGAATGGCCTCAGTGGTCTCGGCGGAATCTGTAGACGAGAATTGTCTGGACAGGGCATCAGGCTTAACATTCTTGGACCCAGGGCGATAAGTGATAGAAAAATTGAACCTGGTGAAAAACAGGGACCACCTGGCCTGTCTCGGGTTCAGTCGTTTGGCACTCCGTAGATAAGAAAGGTTCTTATGGTCGGTGAGAACAATAAAAGGCAGGTTGGACCCCTCTAACCAATGCCTCCATTCCTCGAGAGCCAATTTGATGGCCAACAATTCCCGATTTCCCACGTCGTAGTTGGCCTCAGAAGGAGAAAGGCGGCGAGAAAAAAATGCACAAGGGTGGACCTTGCCATCAACAGGGGACCTCTGCGAGAGAACAGCACCCACGCCGGTGTCCGAGGCGTCAACCTCAACAATGAACTGCAAACTGGTGTCAGGATGGGTTAGAACAGGGGCAGAGGAAAAAAGTCCCTTGAGTTTGATGAAGGCCTCTTCAGCCTCCCTGTTCCAAGAGAAAATACGGAGAGAAGAGGTGAGTTTGGTTAATGGACACACAACTTGACTGAAGTTCCTGATGAAACGGCGATAAAAGTTGGCGAAGCCCAGGAAGCGTTGGAGTTGTTTGCGGTTCAGAGGAGTGGGCCAGTCCATCACAGCCTTGACCTTCTCCGAGTCCGTCCAGACCTGTCCACTCTTAAACACAAATCCCAAAAAGGCAACAGAGGGCACACTGAACTCACACTTCTCAGCTTTGACGAAGAGTTGGTTCTCAAGCAGCCGCTGGAGAACAGCCCGAACATGTTGTGTGTGTTGTTGAGGGTCCTTGGAGAAGATCAGGATGTCGTCCAGGTAAACGAAGACAAACTGAGACAAAAAATCCCTCAGTACATCGTTGACCAAGGCCTGAAACACAGCAGGAGCATTTGACAACCCAAAAGGCATCACTAGATATTCAAAATGTCCAAAAGGGGTTCTGAAGGCAGTCTTCCATTCGTCCCCTTCTTTCATACGAACCAGGTGATAAGCGTTCCGGAGGTCAAGCTTAGTGAAAATAGAAGCCTCCCTGAGTTGCTCGTAAATGGACTCGATAAGAGGTAGAGGATATTTATTCTTAATGGTGATCTGGTTCAGTTCTCTGTAATCTATACAAGGCCGTAACGTTTTATCCTTCTTGGCGACGAAGAAAAACCCAGCTCCAACTGGGGACGTCGAAGGACGAATAATGCCTGAGGATAAAGATGCGTCAATATATTCCCTCATAGTTTGCTTCTCAGGACCAGACAGATTATACAGACGGCAGGAAGGTAAGGGAGCACCAGGTAGTAAATCTATGGAACAGTCATATGGCCTGTGGGGAGGTAATGAGAGAGCTCGGGATTTGCTGAACACCGGGGCCAGGTCATGGTAACTGGTTGGAATAGATGACAAATCCACCACCTCATCTTCATAACAAGGCGGAGGAGAGGAGGAGATTGCAGATTTAAGGCAGTTGGAGGAACAATAATGACTCCATGAAACTATCTGGTTATGAGACCAGTCAATTTGAGGGTTATGTTTTCTGAGCCAGGGAAATCCTAATATAACTTGAGGGGTCTCTGAATGAAAAACAAAAAATTCACTCTGTTCATGATGGTTGCCAGATACAATGATTTTTAAAGAGGTGATCTTATGGGAAATAGTGGAAATGGACTGACCGGTGAGCGCTGTCATAGAGAGGGGTTGATGTAAACTGTCCAGAGGGATAGAAAGTTGTTCCACCACACAGTCACTGACTAGATTCTGTTCAGCTCCAGAATCAATTAAAGCCTGCACAGGGAGATTAATGTTATTGTAACAAACTGCAGATTGAAGAGTCAGACGGTTCTCAGGAGAAATGTTTGAAGCGCCCACCAGTATCTCCTGTTTTACTGGTGAGAATGGCCTTTTAAACGAAGAGAACATGTAGCAATGAAGTGCCCCTTCTTCCCACAATATAAGCATTCTTTAGCTGAAAGACGCTTCTGTCTCTCCTCAGGGGTGAGGCGGGTACGTCCAATTAACATAGGCTCTGATGAATCAGGTTCATTCACAGGATTACATATTGGACTGCGGCTTACCGGATCCGGAAGTGGAGTCACGGAAGTGGAAAAGGTACAGTCACTTACAGAAATGGAACCAAAGTAAGCATCAGCCCACCTTAAGGCCTCTCCTTGTAGGGCAGAAACTATGTAGGATATGCGAGACGAGTCGGAGGAATAGGTTCGTGGAGCTCTGCTAAAGGCTAGATTACATTGTAGCATAAACCCACCAAAATGTTCAGTTTTACCAGAAAATAGTTGACTGGGTTTCATCTCGGGCTCACGCACAGAGTATTGGGTTGGTGGCTCTGGGGATTGTGCAGCAGAGGCAGTGTTGGTAATTCCGGTGTGGGAAGGAGATCTCTGCTCTCCCAGCTTGTGGACCATTCCACCCAGTTTAGTCAAGTTCTCTGAGATAGTTTGTTGTTGGCTCTGAATCTGTTGAAACATGTTTTGGGTTGCAGTTAGTCGTTGTTCTTGGGAAAGAATAGCTTCTCTTAATTGATCCATCTCAGTCTGGTCGTGAGTACTCATGTTATGGCTGAATCATTCTGTTGTAAACAATTACTGAAAACGTACTCAAATTCAGACCAAGGCTGAGAAGGATCACAGACACAGGTAATCAGTTAAGTGAGTTTATTTACAGTGCTGGGGTAAAGGAAGTCAGGGTTCCTGGAAGGAAAGGGGGAAAAAGATTAATGATGATGTTTGGGGAATATTGCAGTTTTAGTGTTTAATTAAGTCTCTCTCTTACAGAAGGAACTTGGAGGAGGCAGACCAGAGGGAGGAGGTGAGTGTCCATCAGGTGAGTAATTCCTTGTATTTATCCAAGAGTCCCAAGTAGTGTCTTGCAGGTGGCAGCTGGTGGAGGAGTGTCAGGCTGGAGGACAGAGTTTTCTCAAAGAAGGAGTCCAGTTTGGAGGCAGCTTGTCCAGTTTGGGTTCCAGAGGTGAGTCACAGATTTGTCTTGAAAACACAGGGAGACATAAGCTGGTTAAACATAAGTTCACAAAGGAGAACATTAAAATGGCTGTCTCACAGTACCCAAGGTGACTGAATGATTCAGCAAAGACTGGAACCTCCTCCAAGGCTTAAATAGCAGCTGGACTCGTTAACCGGATTGGCAACAGCTGGTTACCCAGGAACTCCCATCTCCAACACTCAGCAACTGCAAGGTGAGTTCTCACATACACACAAACACAAACCCAACAATCATCAGGGCTTTAATCGGCTGCAGGGCTTGTTGACAACATCAGTTTGAGCTTTTTCATAAAGTGCCACTACAATGTTTTTGACTGAAGCGTTGACGTGATGGATGTCGTAGCGTGGCACAAGAACTTTAAAGCCGACAGATCAACAACATTCGGACATAGATCCAGATCTTTAAAAACTCCTACTGTTTGTGTTATTGCTGTGGACCGATCCGAATTACCTGAAGAAGGTTGTTTTGCTGTTCGGTCTTTGCAACAAGCTGCTTTTCTTGCTTGTAGAAGAGACGTTCACGTTCGGATTATGTCATTTAAAGCACGTTAACAAGTTAAGACATGTTGCCTGCTGCAGATCCAATCTTCGTGAAACAACGTCAACACACAACTTTGGATTTGTTTACTTTTAACAAGAAAGACATAATGTTACCAAACAGGAGACCGCAATGAGATGCTAGGCTGCTAATGTTACGCGTGCTGCAAGATGATAGTGCCATGCTGAAGCACACTTAGAACATTTTAATTATGCAACGCATAATCTCTCATTATTAATGAGTGAAAAAATGACCAAAAAGGTACGCAGGTGGAACGAACTGAACGTGCCGTACCAAAACGGTTTGGTACACCCACGTGTACCGTTACACCACTAGTATTTTGTTGTTGCAAATGTTTTCTTTCATAGATTAGTATTCAGATTTACTTTGACCAGTTCAGTTAGGTTCATTCCTTCAAGTTTATTTGATCAAGGACAGCAAAATAAATTTGTTACATGATAATAAAAAAAACAAAGCAGCCATTGTTTTGTACGAAGGTTTTCTAGCCACAGGCTAATTTGCAAACTCGGTCATTGGTTGGACTTTTTTTTTAAACTGCTAAAATATAATTAAAATTAAATTAGAATTAAACAGGCCCCTCACACATGCACACATGGTTGCTAACACTACTTGTAATTTAGTCTATTTAATATAGATTTTTCTCCCACCCCCACACATCCCTTATTGTGTTGGATTGTCCTGATCAACTACTGTATAAGTTTCTCCTTTTGTCACAGTCACAGGATCTGTAGTTTCCTACAGTTACTTGCACCCTGTCAAAGTAAAAGAGTTCTTGAATTCTGTTAAGGCATGATCGGGATCAAACTAATTCCTGTTAGATGACATATTTGAATTCTGGCAAAAGGGTGATGCGTTCATTTCTCCACAACAATTATTGGTTGTAAGAGCTGTAAACTGTTGTAACAGTTGTGTCACGGTCAGTGGCCCCGCTGACCCCCTTCCCTCTAGCCTGACCCTTCTGTCATCTCACTTACTCCCTTCTGTCATATTTTTGCCCCTTCTGTCCACAGTCTTCTGAAGGAGGCAGTCGCCTTTTCTCCTCTCCTCCCCCGTCCCCCCCCCCCCTGCTGCCGCTGCTTTTTGTCTTGTCTGCAGCTCTCATGAAGCACCTCGAACGAAGATTAAGATGAATTGGGTGGTATGGGTATTCAACTCTACTGAAAGATTTCAACAAAAGGCAAGGCACGGGGAGCCTGCCCATCTCCGCAGACGAAACGAGAGATACGCCATGGATTCGATGGAATGGTGACATCTCGCTCTCTGTATGCTCTGAGGGAATGTGAAGAATCTGGATTAAATTGGATTACGATGGCGGCGCTTTGCTTTTTTGGCGTTTTGTGGAGCACTGGCCTATCGGCAAATGAGGGAGAGTTTCAGCAGAACCTAATGTTGGAACATCCGATATGATCTGTGCTGTGACCTCGGAAATCAGCTGTTTACGAGCTAATCCGGAGGGTGAACACGATCTGAGGATCGCAGATCATCCGCTCGGATTGGGACTCTGGACGCTGGTGGTCAACATCTAAGGGCCACAGCTGGATCAGAGGAAAAAGTCCAGAATTTGACCATATCAGAGTTGCCCAGCAAGATTCAAGGCTGAAGGAATTATACTGTCTGTCGGAAGTGAAAAATATTTGTAATCCTTGTCTGACTTTACCCTAAACAGCCTTGGAAAAAGGCTGGATGTCAAATTTCTCCTGAGACGTGTTTTCTGAGGCAAACAGCTGCACTATTACTCTATTGCACTATACTCGGGGCGGCCGTGGTGTAGTGGTAATGGCAGTCGTCTCCCGATCGGAAAGTTGGCGGTTCGACTCCCGGGACCCGCACCATGTGTTGTTGTGTCCTTGGGCAAGACACTTAACCCTGAGTTGCTCCCGGTAGGACTGGAAAGCACCTTGCATGGTAGTCTGCCGCCACCGGTTTATGAATGTGTGTAGCATTCAATATATGTGTAGCACTTTGAGATTTTCAGTAATGAAAAGTGCGTTATAAATTGAATTATATTATTATTATTATTATAAGACGTGCCAGTAGGATTGAGGAGGTCTTCGAAGTATTCCGCCCACCGACTCACAACATCCCGAGTTGAGGTCAATAGCACGCCATCCCCACTATAAATGGTGTTGGTCGCGTACCGCTTCCCCCCCCCTGAGAAGCCGGATGGTGGACCAGAATCGCCTCGAAGCCGTACTGAAGTCGTTCTCCATGGCCACTCCGAACTCCTCCCACGCCCGAGTTTTTGCCTTTTTTTTTTTGCCCCCTCCCTAGGCTGCCACCTTACCGTGGTGGAGGGGTTTGAGTGTCCCAATGATCTTAGGAGCTATGCTGTCAGGGGCTTCATGCCCCTAGTAGGGTCACCCAAGGCAGACAGGTCCTAGGTGAGGGACCAGACAAAGTGCAGCCCAAAGACCCCTTATGATGAGTCAAATCACTGGAAACAATGTTCCCTCGCCCGGACGCGGGTCACCGGGGCCCCACTCTGGAGCCAGGCCCGGAGGAGGGGCACGTTGGCGAGCGCCTGGTGGCCGGGCTTTTACCCATGGAGCTCGGCCGGGCACAGCCCGAAGAGGAGACGTGGGTCCCCCTTCCCATGGGCTCACCACCTGTGGGAGGGGCCAAAGGGGTCGGGTGCATTGTGGGATGGGTGGTGGCCGAGGGCGGGGACCCTGGCGGTCTGATCCTCGGCTACAGAAGCTGGCCATTGGGACATGGAATGTCACCTCTCTGGTGGGGAAGGAGCCTGAGCTAGTGTGTGAGGTTGAGAGGTTCCGGCTAGAAATAGTCGGACTCACCTCAACGCATGGCTCTGGCTCTGGAACCAGTTTCCTTGAGAGGGGTTGGACACTCTTCCACTCTGGAGTTGCCCCTGGTGAGAGGCGCCGAGCAGGAGTGGGCATACTCGTTGCCCCCCATCTTGGTGCCTGTACGTTGGGGTTCACCCCGGTGAACGAGAGGGTAGCCTCCCTTCGCCTACGATGTGGGGGGACGGGCTCTGACTGTTGTTTGTGCCTATGCGCCAAACGGCAGCGCAGATTACCCACCCTTTTTGGAGTCCTTGGAAGGGGTATTGGAGGGTGCGCCTCCTGGGGACTCCCTTACCTTGGGGTGTCTATGAGTGCACACCTAATTCCCCAGCTCCCCGGGCGCTTTCTATGGCTGCCCACTGCACCACCTGGTGGTGGTTGGGTTAAATGCAGAGACGAATTTCGTCTATGTATGGGAAACATACACAGATGACAAAAATGTGACATTTATTTATTTTTATTTTTTGTTCTGCTGGGGGACTTCAACGCTCATGTGGGCAACGACAGTGAGACCTGGAGGGGTGTGGTTGGGAGGAACGGCCCCCCTGATTCTGAACCCGAGTGGTGTTCTGTTATTGGACTTCTGTGCTCGTCATGGATTGTCCATAACGAACACCATGTTCAGGCATAAGGGTGTCCATATGTGCTCTTGGCACCAGGACACCCTAGGTCGCAGTTCGATGATCGACTTTGTTGTCGTCTCATCTGATCTGCGGCCGCATGTCTTGGACACTCGGGTGAAGAGAGGGGCGGAGCTGTCAACTGACCACTACCTGGTGATGAGTCGGCTCCGATGGTGGGGGAGGATGACAATGCAAGATTCAAGATTCAAGTTCCTTTATTATCCCCGAGGGGCAATTAGATTTGCAGTCAATAGGTGTGCACAGATTCATACATACATATGCACTTACACACACATACACATATAAACACAAGACAATAAGACATTAAAATAACAGTGTTAAAATTAGTGTGCATTAAGAAACCTGATTGCTACTGGGATAAATGAGTTTTTAAATCTGTTTGTTCTACATTTGGGTTGTAGAAACCTGCGTCCAGATGGAAGCAACCTGAACTCGTCATGGAGTGGGTGATCAGGGTTTGCCAGAATCTGCCTGGCCTTGTTCACTGACCTCACCTTGTGTAGGTCTGCGAGGTTCTTTAGGTCTATGCCAGCAGTTTTGCTGCACATCCTGACAATCCCTGAGAGTTTGCTTTTGTTCTTACAGGTCAAAAGTCCAAACCAACAGATAAAGGAAAAGGTTAAAATAGACTCAATAAAACATGAATAAAACAGGTCCTCTAATACCATATTTTTGTAATTTATCAAGTAAAATGGAATGATCAATGGTGTCAAATGCTTTTTTAGATCAACAAATATACTTATGCAATGTTGTTTCTGATCCACAGCTGTTGTAACTTGTTCCATCAACTCCATAAGAGCCATGGATGTTGAATTGTTTGATCTAAATCCATATTGACTGTTACGTAGAATATTGTATTTACCCAAGAATTGGTCAAGTCTGGTCATGAATAATTTTTCTAGAATTTTTGAAAATTGTGGCAAGGATATAAGTCTATAATTATTGAATACACGTTTATCACCACTCTTAAATAGAGGAACTACTTTGGCTATTTTCATTCTGTTAGGAAAAAATCCAGTTGAAAATGACAAATTACATATATATTCATTCAACCTTTATTTATACAGGCTAGCCTCGTTGAGTCACGGGGACTCATTTACAAGAGGGACCTGTCTCACTCACACCAAACAACCATCCACTCTCACACTCACACCTAGGGTCAATTTAGAGTCACCAATCAGCCTAACAAGCATGTTTTTTGGTCTGTGGGAGGAAACCGGAGTACCCGGAGGAAACCCACGCATGCACGGGGAGAACATGCAAACTCCACCCAGAAAGGCCCCGGACCGGGATTTGAACCGGCAACCTTCTCGCTGAGAGGCAGCAGCTCTACCAGTTGTGCCACCGTGCTGCCCAAATATATGTAAATGTATGTATAATGTATAATATAATGTATGTAATAATATATGCCGTGGTGTAGTGGTAATGGCAGTCGTCTCCCGATCGGAAAGTTGGCGGTTCGACTCCCGGGACCCGCACCATGTGTCGTTGTGTCCTTGGGCAAGACACTTAACCCTGAGTTGCTCCCGGTAGGACTGGAAAGCACCTTGCATGGTAGTCTGCCGCCACCGGTTTATGAATGTGTGTAACATTCAATATATGTGTAGCACTTTGAGATTTTCAGTAATGAAAAGTGCGTTATAAATTGAATTAATTATTATTATTATTATAAATGGTTCGATAACATGACTCATTATTTCCTTTACCACCATCATATCCATTTCTTCACAGTCTTTATATTTTTTGTCAGTACATTTTTTAACTATCGGTACATTCATTATTTCATCTTTATCTGTTCCCTTTAGAAACATACTGTTCGCACAATTCTCGATCAAATATTTTACATTTTTTCCCACTTTCGGTATTGAAGCCGAAAGATTAGATCCATCCAAAATTTACAAAGTAGTTATTAAATACATTCACAATTTCGTGTTCATCATAGATTTCCTTGTTATTTTCCACATAATGTTGAGAAAGACCGACACTAACCTTATGTTTTTAAGAACACTGTTCATTACTCGCCACATTGCCCTCATATCACCACCACTTTTATGTAGCAATTCACTATAATATTCTCTTTTATGTTTTCTTATAATACCTGTTAACTTGTTTTTGTACTCCTTATATTTGTTTTCTGCATCAACTGATCTTGTTTTCCAAAAACAAGAGTATATATAGTTCTTTTTTTTTATTACAAGCATTTCTCAGTCCTTTAGTCATCCATGGTTGATCAATGGTATTTTTCTTAACATTAATTTTTTTCACACAATTTTTTATACAAAACTTCCAGAACATTCATAAATTTTTTCGTAAGACAGATTCACATCATCTACATACACATCATCCCAATTTTGTTTATCCAAGTAATCTTTGAATTTGTCTAAGTTTTTTTAGATGAGTTTATGATTTTTCTGTTTTATAATTTTTTTATTGGAATTTCATCATTTTTGTAAATTGTAAAATTTGGTAAGTGATCACTCAAAATCATTATTCAAGATACCACCTATCACATCACCATCTATAATATTAATAAAAATGTTATCAATTATCGTGGCACTGTGTGATGTGATTCTTGTTGGCTTAGAAATCAAAGGAAATAAACAACTGCACATTGAATCCATGAAAGTACTGACGTCATTTGAGTCAGCCTTTGTCCCCAGATCAATGTTAAAATCTCCGCACAGAAAAACTTTTTTGTTACAACTGAGTGAACAATTCTATTCTTGAACCAGGTGTTCTATATACACAACTTGTTATTATATTCTTGTTTTTCACATTTGTTAATTCTATTATCATTTCCATTTAATTATCTATAGTCAGACATTTCACAATTACATTTAATTTCATTTTTTACAAACAGAGCCACTCCACCTTTTTTACTTTTTCTATTCGCGGAATCGGGAAAACGGACGTTAAACGAAGCTAGATAGATAGATAGAATATAATTTGTACCAGGGGCAGCCCGCCACTAGAGGGCGCTAGGGCTCCGCCCTTCTGGAACCTCTGTAGCTCCACCATTTGAAGACTTAATTTTTTTTATAAAAATGAATTAATAAAATATGCTGGTGAAGATTCTCAGTCGTCCAGGACATGATGAAATCAAAAAAAGGCTTTCAATACAGGATAAATAATAAAATAAAAAATATTTTGAAATATATGCATAAATGTTTTTAGTTGTGTAAAATAAACATTTTATGAGTAATGATGGGTTACATTGTTTGTTTCAAAAAACGTTTTCTGATTATGACGTACTTCCAGTCCTCTCTGGGCGCCGGCAGCTAAACCATTGACTCTCGTTATCAGTTGCTCATGCGCAGTTATGTCCTATCTTTACAAAACTATTGGAGTGTTCAGGGCACAGTTTTCGCCGCCCTAGAGGCCTGGACTCGTCTAACGTGAACGCTACGTATCGACAGCGTGTTTCCGGTCGTTTATTTATTTATTTATTTTTTTAATCTGGGATTACAGACATGCTGTGACTGAAGCAGGCTTGCTCAGGTACGTTTTAACTAATTTAAAGCCCTTTATTTAATATCTATTTGCATTTCTGACTGATATGCCTCTCAGATATTAGATGGCTCTGTGAAAAAAGCCTTCAGCTGACTGCAATTGGGAAGTGATGAGTTTTTTTTCTTCTTTGTTTGCTTGTTAGCATGCTAGCGCTAGCCACCTGGTTATTGACTCTGAAGGCTACATTTATTTAAATTTGCTTATAAAAAATATCAAATATTAATAATTTTATATACTAAATAAATGTCACTGGTGGTGTTACTATTTCTTAACTCTGTATTGATCTGGAGAATGAAAACAAAGCCCTTTGCAAGTAACTAGCTCCTATTAACATTGAATTATTAAGTATTTATACAGATAAAAATGTGCCATGGAAGTACCCTGATGCATGCTCAATAATGCTCATGTTAAATAATGACGGTCAGTGTTATGACAGCCTGCAAACTCTCTTGTTCTACAGATAAAAAGCACAAATATAACTGTTATCCCTGTGTTTAGTGGGCTGGGCACCACAAGGTTAATAATAAAATAATCATATGTCTAATACTTATGTACTCTAATACTTAATACTAAGTCAGTCTTATTTATCGTATCACATTATATTATAACATTCATATATAATATCAAGTTGTTTTGTTTACTAGGTTGTTGAAATAACATAATCACAGTAAAATAGATCATTTTTCTTCCCCATAAATCAGTTATTTAAAATCTAATCTGGAATCATTCCTCCTTGTTAGACTTCAGTTGACCTGTTTAAGTTGGGCCCAAATTTGTTATTATCTTTTGATTTATTTTTCATTGAAATTTAATTATTTGTTAGTTTATTTTTGGAACTATTAAATTGAATTATTTGGTGGATTTTTGAACACCTTTGTCCTTATTTAAGTCTGGACCCTCACAATTCTATTTATATTATGAACTTGTATTACTAAAATAATTATAACAGAATATGATAGAAGTTGTCCAAAAATTGAAAAGTGGAAGCAGAACATTCCCATTCTCTTTTCACACTGATGCCTCAAACAAGGTGAAGATGAACCATGTTTTATTAATGATAGTTTTATGCAAATGGATACACCCGATATATACAAATAAAAACATGAACAAACTTACTTTACAGTATACAAACATAATTATGCATACTTCTACACATGTTTAAAAAAAAAAAGTTTATGGCGCCCCCCCCCCATAAAAAAAATCACCAGCCGCCACTGATTAGTACCCCTCAATAAGCAGTATGTGAATTTCCATCATTTAACGATGTTTCTAACATTGCTACTATTGAAAAGGATTTATTAAATGTTTTAGATAGTCTGATATCATAGATAAATTTGCATTTATACTTCTGCAATTTATATGAATTATAGAGAGTGCTCCATTTGCTGTACTAATTTCATTGAACTGTTCAACATTAAAATATTCAGTACTTTTTACAACTGGAAAAAAAAATTGTATCAGTAATTGATGGAGATGTTCAATATTTATCATCTAAAACTAATTACTCTGACCCAATAATTATAACCCAGCTCACTTATATCAAATATTCTCTGTTCCCTTTAAACACTTATATTTGATAGTACAAACATGTTGTTTGCTTTTTCTCCTTGATACAGAAAAGACAGTCTTCTAGCCTTGACAATGTTTGGATTAGATGTTCTTGTTTGATCAGAACCATGACTTGTTTGTTTTATCTGTAAGACGTCAGAGCTTGTCAAACTCCACCTGCTTCTTGTTTAAATAGCTTGTCATGTCCAGTACAATTCGGAATTGTGCTGAACAATGTATTTGAGACCAAACTAAGTTTCAAAAGACATTAAAAAGCCCTTCCCCCTTGCAAGGTTGTTTGTCTGATTTAACACTGTTCTCTTGTTTATCTTGTGTGATTTTTATTAAGGTAACAGGGGTTTAAAATCCCCATCATTATGGTGCCGAAAACCCTTTCTCCCCACACCTGCTCCTGATGACCTCTGAACGGAGCGCAGCTGCGAGGCACGGTAAATATGACAGAAAGTCCAGTGATTGGGTTTGTCTCTGGCCAGCTTCCTCTGTCCTTTTGGTGCGGTCAGGGTCGGGTTGGCGGAGATTTCCAGACATCCACACAGGTCAGCAAGAACGTGAGTGTTGATATGTGTTTGTTGATATGTTGTTTTTAAAACAATTTGATTACAGTAACAGGAACTAGTTCACCCTGAGCCGATGACTTGAAATTTTGAATGAGGTGTCTGCTTTTCGATAACTAGGCGAATTTTGCGCACACGCTAGTTGGCAGAACCAAGATTTCTGTGATCTATAAGCGAGGGCGGCCAAAAATACGCCAAGACCAGAAATGTGAGGCTGGCTGCCAGACCTTAAATTGGACGTTTAGTGTGTCCGGCCAGGCAAGAAGAGAAATTAAGACAAGAACGTTTATTTTTATATTTGACGCGTCATTCTGTTTTTGTTTAGTACTTTTTTTTTACGTGTATGTTTGTTTCTGGAGCCCTGCACCTCTGCTTTTTCTTCCTCCCATTTTCTTGTGTGTGTGTAGGCAGTGGCTCCTTATCTGTGGGCCTTTCTCAAACCCCCCCCACCCGTGCTGAACCTGCCTGCAGCGTTTTCTGTGTTTAACTGCTCTGAGTGTGATTACTGGATCTAAAAGGTTTTCCAGTTTGACATTAATTTGCTCACATATATTAATAAATACTGTACACAAAAGGTTGTCTGTCTAAAAGGAAAAAAAAAAGAGATAGACCTTTAGTCAGTAAAAAAATATGGCTGAATGAATCAGAGAGACAAAGCATCTGAATAAGTTTTTATTTTATTTTAAAACAAGTACTCTAATGGCCTTGAGACAAGTGCAGCTGCGAAAGCTTAACAGAGCCCCCCCCACACACACACCCCTCCCTCCCCCTACCACCCATCCTGCAACCCCCCCACCTCCACCCAACCCCT
>JBBPBX010035895.1:14266-31800 GCA_038048925.1 Garcialebias charrua | reverse complement strand
AGAGTGGGCCATCAGAATAACAAAGATTCTAACAAACCTTTATACATAGTTCCCATGTGACGTCACATCTGTGGAATTTCCGGGTGGACCCTCATGCGTAGAGGCCGCGCAGCAGTGACAGCGCAGTCTCTAATGGATGTTCATTTTTCATGTTTTTTTGTTGTTGTTAATTTCTAATTAATTGCAATGGTTACTTCGTGTTGGGTCAGTGGGTGTTCCAGTCGGGTAGACGTTTGGGCAACGCGCAGGTTTCACTTAATCAAAAAAAAAGTAAACGTGAAGGATTTATCTAATCGGAGAAACTCACAGCTTCGCTCTCTGACTGGTCGGATCTGCTCTGGAAGACGTCGTGCTTTTGGCCGGTAAACAAAATATTCTACATAAATCATTT
Organism: Garcialebias charrua; assembly: GCA_038048925.1. Taxonomy (NCBI): domain Eukaryota; kingdom Metazoa; phylum Chordata; class Actinopteri; order Cyprinodontiformes; family Rivulidae; genus Garcialebias; species Garcialebias charrua. The sequence goes on along the minus strand of JBBPBX010035895.1, from coordinate 31,409 downwards.
TGAAACAATGTCAGAACAATGGCCCTCATGCACAAACCGTTCGTACGCACAGATTTGTTCTTATACTGTGCGTGCGAGTGATTTGGGATCATTTGTGGCATCCAACAATGTTTTCGTATCCTAGGATTTTTTTCAGATACGAACAAAATTTACGTGTGGTCCAGACCTGTCGTATATTTTAGGAGCGTCAGTCTGCTGTCATCCAGACGGCCTTTTCTCCACTAATAACTTTATATTTCGTTATTTAGAAAATATTTTGAGTTTAAAAACAATTAAATGCAACCACACATATTGGTTTAATTAAAGCGGCTTCAACACCCCCCCCCACGTCCACCACCTTGCGCCACCCGCGCGTGACCCCCCGCGCCACTCATGTCGACCACCGTGTGCCACGCAACGCGCCCGCGCAACCACGCCACGCGCCCCCACCCCGCGCAACTCATGTCGACCACCGTGTGCCACGCAACGCGCCCGCGCAACCACGCCACGCGCCCCCGCGCAACTCATGTCGACCACCTGTGCCACGCAACGCGCCCCGCGCAACCACGCCACGCGCCCCCTCCCGCGCCACTCATGTCGACCACCTGTGCCACGCAACGCGCCCCGCGCAACCACGCCACGCGCCACTGTCGACACACACACACACACACACACACACACACACACACACACACACACACACATACACAGCGCCGCTGCAGAGACAGGGGAGAAAAAAGCGAAACCAGCTTATTCAGTTGTTTCATGTCATTTTTAATATAAACTGCCTGTTGACTGTGGGCGCTCACTGATGTCATCTGTATTCTGTGTGGGTCTGCGCTCAGATCCGGGGCTGACACTATGATCAAAGGCGAGTCAATTTTAATTCGCCAAACGCGTTTGTGTGTTTTCTGACGCATAAAAGCCGGAATGAATGGACACTTCCTGCTCGCGGTGGCAGGAAACTATATCCTTATATGGTGTTTTGAGGGGTGGGAATTATGTAAATAACCACTCGCGTGCACGAGCAGGTGAATAGAACAGGTGGGATTCATCATTATTTACACAGCTCATATACACACATTTCCTGACGATAGAAGACTTTGTTGGATCTGACGTGGCATGTTCGTACGAACGCTTCGTACGAACAAAAGTAGGAGAAATATAGGATAAGAATACGAACATTTTCGTGCATGAGGGCCATTGTTAGAGTACAACTGTCTGTGTGTTAGAGCTGTTTTTTTCCATTATTTAGCAGCACCGTCTTGCTGTGGTTAGCTTAGCATGTCGCTAACGCGACAACGGCCTCTTCATGCCTGGACAACGGTCTCCCCGCCCCAGTGGGGGAAGGAGGACGGGAGCCAAGTCGTGCGGGCGACGCGTCGGTCCCATGGGACGTGCCCCCGCGGCCGCGACAGATCCACGCCGTCCGACCACCTGAGCTCGCCGCGAGCCTCCGTGCGACGGACCCTCCGCTCCGGATGCTAACGCGACATGCTAACTTCCAACACGGTAACACTCAAAGTGCTGGTCCTGGTCCGTGTTCAGCCTGGACTGTTTGTTGGCTGTGTGTTATTTTAGTTAAACCTTTATTTAGCTGGTTAGATATGATTGAGACAGTTTACACATCTTTTTTGGATTTAAAGCTGTGAAGCTCTGCGCTGTGAAGCCGGTGTGCGCTCCTCGTAGTAATTAAATAATTAATGATATCAGAGTAACTACTTGGTGACAAGTTGTCCGCTTCGTCTGCCATGATTTCTTTCTCCAACTCATTCAACTCCGACCACTGCCATTTTGCTCTTGTGCCTTGGTCAAGCTAGTAATGTATTTAGCTGTGGTAGCTCGAGTCTGTTTGTCCGCCATTTCTGCCTTTACGGGTGGCGAAAAACCCGGTATTGCGCAATACTCGCCACGTGTGTGGGAACTATGTACTGTATTGTTAGGAGAGTGAGAGCAATCTGCATGACATCCAGCTCACAGAACACCTCCACTTTATAACTCCACTGTTTTTTTAATGAGAAGCAAAACGTCTTCAGCTACAGAAAAGAATTCCAGATGTTTTTGTTTATTTATGTTTATTAGGCCCGAGCAGCGAAGCGCTGCGAAGGCCTATTGTAATCGCTCGATTTCTTCTAAATTATTATTATTTTTCCGTCACTTCGCGCGGCTGTTTGGGGCCTTTAACATATTCAAAAACTCACCAAACTTGACCCAAAATTGTCCCCCAACTAAAATTTTTAGATTCTGGTGTAATCGCAAGTGGGTGTGGCCAAACTGCTCTATAGCGCCCCCTAACGTGAGTTGGGGGAAACCGTAGGTCGTACAGATCTGAAACTCGGTACATAAGTAGATCTCCCCAATTCAAGAAAAAAAGTCTCTTGGAGGTACCCTCTAAAATGCACAGGTAGGCGGCCATTTTGGGTCAAAGGTCAAATTTTGGTCATTTTTCAGTTTTACTCATGTCGAACTTTGACGAACTCCTTCTCAGGCGTTCGACCTATCGGCTTCATTCTTGGTCAGAATGCAGTTAAGGCATGGGCCTTTAAAAGTTATCAATAAAATTGACTTTTCGTATATGTTCAGGGGGCGTGGTGGAGCGGTGAACTTGGCGTACTCGCCGAAACAAACAAAACGCTATAACTTTGTCAGTTAAAGGTCAATTGACACCAAACTTGGCATGAGGGATCCTGGTTGGATGCCTGACGATCCTATGTTGTCATAGTCTGACCTCACCTAAGCCCCGCCCCCTCAGAACAGGAAGTGACTTTTTTTGCTTGGAAAGCTCCAACTCTGGCTTTCTTGATCTAATCAAGATGATCTTGTGTCAGATGACTGATAACAAGTTGGTCTAATTTGTTTTAAAGCACCAACAGTTTAAAGCAGAGGGCGTGGCCGTGGTAGTGCGGCAAAGTCACAGGTCACGCCGCCGCCATACGTTTTGCTCTAGATTCCACATGTTTCAGCCCAGCTGCACCAAACTCACTGACATCGATCCTTGTTCACCCCCCGGCAGGGTTCCGGTGCAATACTTGGTGGGCGTGGCCTATTTCCTCAACAGAGCCCTCTAGAATATTTAAAAAAAACAGCACCCAGCCCTGCTTTATCCCAGAATTATGAAACTTGGTACACATGTGTATCTTGTCAGGACCTACAAAAAAGTATCTTGGATCAATGGTCCAAAGCCAACAGGAAGTCGGACATTTTAGGTCAAAGTCACAATTTTGTCTATTTCATTGACATCATATCTGAGCGAACTCGTCCTAGAGCTTTCGAGATCCAGGCGTCAAACTCGGTCAGCACAATATTGAGGCATTGAAGGTCAAAAGTTGTTAAAACTTTTTTTCCTATGTCAAAACATGTGGGCGTGGCCAAGCCTCAAATCTGGCCATTCTCCATGAAACATCAAGCTGGAATAACTTCCCAATATAAGCTCCCAGCTGCACCAAACTCACTGAAGGGCGAGGCAAAGCTCCGCGCTGGACCGAGCGCCATGCCACGCACCTGTGCTGCGCGTGGGGGGTTCACAGCAGAGCACAGCGTGAAGCAGCGTGTGGCTCCAACGTTTTCGCTCCAAATACTTGATGTCATTTGAGCAGAAGCAGGGCGGAGCGTTTAGCTACGGGGACAAATTGAGGTCGCTGATTGGTCATTTGCTGACAGCCTACTGATTTGATTGACAGGTCGGGTCTGAGAACAAGTTCATTCATTCCTCCTCATCGGAGGAGGAAGTGAATGGTGACCGCTTCAAGCGATCACTTGACTTTTGGCAAAAAAACAAAAGAAAAGTCCAGATCAGCGATGAAGAAGAGGAATTTAATTCATTTGTGTGTCACACAAAACAGTCCGCCACCAGGGCAGTTTATTGTGAGACACCGCGCGCGCGTGAGCGGTCGTAAAATTTGAGCTTGGCGCGTTCGCGCGAGCGTTCAAAGGCTTGTGCAAGCGCAGCTCGCACAGCGTGGCGCCGCTTGGCCTCGCGCTCTCGCGGAGCTATGCCTCGCCCTTAAGATCCATACTTGCCCATCCCAACAGGACTGCAGTCCAATGTAATGGGCGTGGCCTGATTCTTCCACAGCGCCCCCTAGAATATATTTTAAAAATCAGCCCCCAGCCATGCTTTATCCCAGAATTATGAAACGTGGTAAACATGTGTACATTGTCAGGACCCACAAAAAAGTATCTTGGAGCCCTGGGGCCTCATGTACAAAGACTTGCGTGGATTTCTTACTGAAAAGTGCCGCACGGTCAAATCCAGAAATCTGCCTACGCATAAAAAAATCCAGATGTATCAAACCGTGCGTACACCGGAATCCACGCACATTCCTTTTGTACATCACAACCAACGTGGAACTGAGCGCACGTGAGACACCTCCCCTGACACGCCTTCATTTACATATGTTAAACAGATGCAAATTACTTCCTGCATGTGTGAAGGACATGTTTGTTTGATCCCTGCGCGATCAGAAATCATTTCTAGATTCAGGAAAATAATGAATTTAATATAATATGAGTGAGGAAAATAATCCTAAGTAAGAATAGTAATAAAATGTGTTCATCACGCAAAGAACGAGTGATTGTGTGTCGGTATTTGTGTGTGCGCGCACCCTGCTTTGGTGCGCAACGGCTCATCCATTCATTCTGAGTGAAAATATTAACTTTGCGCACGAGTTTATTACCATAATTACTGTAAACACAGAGGAACTTGGATGTTTGGTTGAACATAGATCTTTGTTTATTTAATAGATGATATGAAGAAACGAGTCTGTGCGTCTCAGTGGAGAGTTTTCATGACATGACGTGATGTTGGAGTCTCCAAACGCTGCGCGCCCCGCAGCCTTGTGCGCATCTGTTTGTCTGTGAAGCTTTCACTCTCCTACAAGTTATATATGGTGTACTTTCACGTGTCATTTTGGAGAAATCTACAATAAACGCAGATTATTAAACACCTCCACTGCCGTGTAACACCGGTGAGGGTGCGCGCGCGCTCCAAGGCGCGACACTCAGCCTTTGGAATCAGATGGATGAGACATGAATCGGCTTTGTGTGGACTGGACAGCCCTGATCGGCCTGCACTCCCTCTGGAAAGCTCAGGAACAGTTTGATCGCTGCTTCTGCACGCGTTGTGCATGCATGCGTTGTGCTCCAGAGCGCAGTGCCAAAATGAAAAAGGATTATTCCTGAAAACGGCTGATAAGCCATATCATAGATCAGAAAATTATATCTGTTTATAAATAAATGATCTGCGTGTTACACTATGTATTATATCCTCCAGTAAGGCTGAATCCGTTCCTGTCAAATGTATTTTTTGCACAACTTTGCGCGTCCTTTATTTGCGTCCATGTGGATGTAATAATTGTTATCATGTGTGTTTGGTGGGAATATTAATCATTTTCACATCATGAACAGTTAATAATAATAATAATAATAATAATAATAATAATAATGAATTCAATTTATAACGCACTTTTCATTAATGAAAATCTCAAAGTGCTACAAGGTGCAACAGAATTAAATGTCAATAAAACAAATAATAAAACAATTAAAATCAACAACAGTATCAGCTATGATCAAAAGTAGAATCATGAGGAGTATAGTATGCTCGGTTGAAAAGAAAGGTCTTCAAGCCGCTCTTAAAGTCAACCACAGATTGTGGGGCTTCAGTTTCTCGAAAGCACCTGTAAGTGTCGCCAAAGGAACAATAACCACAGAAACGTGCGTACGCCAGCAGGGGAGCTGGCGTGGAAATGTACTTGGATGCGCAGATATTCACGTTCATTTCATTTTTGTTACATACGGGGTTTTGCGTGGAAAGTGACGTGCGCAATGTTTTTGTGCGCACGCACGGTTGATACATGAGGCCCCTGGTCCAAAACTAACAGGATGTCAGCCATTTTGGGTCTTTCTAATTTTCTAACTAATACAATATACATTACGCTACTTCATAATTTTTTTTAACAATTTAATTTAATTTAATTTTTTAACTTTTTTNAATAATTTTAACTTTGAAAAAAAAAAAAGTAAAAAAAAAAAAAAGTGCCCACACAATCCTACAGATTTTTTCCTACTCCCTTCAGATGGAGAAGCCTTAGATATGTTTTAAACAGACGCAGTTCACAGACTGGCCGCTTGGTGGCGCCAAAGCGCCGCAACGAAGCATCAAAGAAGTAGAAGAAAAGGGGGTGTTAATATTTTTCGGTTCATCGGACGGAAGACAGTTGTTTTCTCGTCTCAGCTGGACATTTTATAATTTCTGTGTAAAAAATGTCTTCAGCCAAGCACCTAAAGGAGTTCATCGGTGAAAGACTGACCGCTGCTGCGTCAGAAATCTTCTCCGAGTTTGAAAAGACGATCCTGCGGTACGAAGAAGAGATCGACCGTCAGCGCAGACTGCTGGATGTCAGCTGGAAACCTGAAGTGAAGCTGCTCGGAGTCGGTACGTAGCTCTCAAACTGTCCACACAACCACCACGAGCTACATCTCACACAGATTAAACATGAACCTGGTGTTTGACATCAACTGGCTGCCAGTTGTTGTGTGGTGGTGGTGGTGGCTGCGCGTTTGCCTGATCAAAATACCGTAAATTCAAGACTAAATAAGTTTTGATAAAGTATTCCTGTTGTCAAAAATCTATAAGCACGTTAATGTTATTAAGTGAGTTTTTTTTAAACAAAGTTCTCGGTCTAAAGCAAAACAAATGTGTAAAAATTATCCAAACCAACAGGTGATCACGTCATTTTGACTAACAACTTTATGCAGGGCCGGATTAACAACCCCAGGGGCCCCTGGGCACCGAAGCTCACAGGGCCCCCTCCCTAACCTAACACCCATTTTACTATATATATATATATATATATATATATATATATATATATTGTATTGACTACTACTATATACTACTGTATTGACTGTATTGTATATATAATACTACTGTATTGACATCATTCAGCAGCAAATCCCATCCATCCATCCATCCATCCTTCATCAGCAAATGATGTCAAACATGAACACTTCTGAAAGAGCAGCAGCTACTGCATTGACATCAATCAGCAGCAAACCAGTAGCAAATCACATCCATCAGAAACATGTTGCAACCATAGTGACACCAGTGCCTTGGTGTGCAGTCCATGTCCACGTGCATGAAAAACAAGTCCATGAGCTCTAAGAAAGCTCGAAGCAGCAGAAAAAGAAAAAGAATTCCCTTACTTTGATTGAAGTGTAGGTAGACAGTCTGTATGATGTTTTTCTCAAGTTCAAACCTGGATCACATGGAACTCAACCATGAATGATGGGGAGCATTTGAGGCCAGGTGTGAGTTCAGGTGTTCTGTTGGGGAGGTCAGCTGCATCCACTTCTCTGCTGTTCCCTGGGACTGCCACCTTTCTTTCTCCTGAGGTGAGACCACCTCACCTCAGGCTGTTTGCAGTCACACATTCCTCATACAGCTCATCCATACATGTTTAGCCTGCCAAAAGGTGTTAAAAAATTCATTAGTGACACATAGCCTAGGTTATGTAGTGATAAATAAATGGAAAAACGTGTATTGTTTATATTTATAAATTTAGCATTGTAGTATGTAAACTACATTTTGAAATGTATTTATTAATTACCTATATGAACTGTGATTTTTTTAAAGATGGACAAGGTTGTATGTTTGCATAGTGTAAAGTAAATGTATTTATTTTTATTTTATTTATTAAAATTCATTCATTTCACTAAAACAAAGTCAACAACTCAATAAAAAATAAAAAACATACATTCAAAATAAAATGAAAGGCAGCAGATGAAGAATAATCTTATAATCTCTGCCCCTTTTTTACCCAAATAAACTCACAACAATGATTTATCAAAGAACAAAATTAATTGCATCACCAAATGTAAGATTACATCATCTTAAACAACTCAAATAAATTCTTATGTTATTTTTCATATTCCTTCAAAAAAAAATCACTTTTAGCAATCTCTTAAATTCACAATTATGTACTTATTTGTACGTGTCAGTTGTACACTTTTGTTTATAACTATCAATAATTAAACATGGTTCACAACTACACTGGAAATTATTGAATTTTTACCTGCCAACCAGGTGAAGACTTTCAGTGATCTTCTCCACTTCTTCTTCAAGGGTTCTCCTGGTTTTGTTACATTTATTATCCGTCCGTCCATCCATTATCTTTACCTGCTTTCTCCTGTGCCCATGTCCAGCACGAAGTTTCTGCCCTGGTGCATGGTTCTGGTGGTCCAGAGCGCCGGAGCTCCGGCGCGCGCCGGGGGCCGTTCTGGATCGTGTACCCAGGCAGGGAGCCTCTTGGTGGGGCTTCAAAGCAGCATGGCCGGCCTGGTTCTCAGTTGAGCTCCGGCGCGCGCCGGGGGCCGTTCTGGATCGTGTACCCAGGCAGGGAGCCTCTTGGTGGGGCTTCAAAGCAGCATGGCCGGCCTGGTTCTCAGTTGAGCTCCGGCGCGCGCCGGGGGACCTTCGGACGGATTTATCTCGGAAACAATGCTTCGTCTGGCGGCCTCGTAGCTGCCGTGTCTTCCGTAAACTGCCAAGACTGGACCAATGAGATGAGCCGGATTCTGTAGTTTCAATCACGTGTGTAAAAGGGCTGTCAGCTCATTGGTCACAGAGCTTCTTCTTCTTCTATTGTTTATTGGCGGTTGGCGAACTTATTTTAAGCACATTACCGCCACCAACCGGACTGAGTGTGTGCATTGCCGTCTGCTCCCAATCATACACGTCATGTCAACAAACTAAAAGACACTTATGAGTTGTTTTTGAAAAACAACTTTTTATTTTATTTGGGTTGGATAATAAGGAAAATTGAGGACAAAGCATTGTTTTATCTACGTCTAGCGACAATAAAAAAATAAAATAAAAAATAAAAAATTTCTGCCAGGCTGAACTGCTCACTCCTGGCCAGCAGAGGGCCCCATTGAGCTGTCGGGCCCCTGGGCACCCGCCCGGTGTGCCCGTATTATAGATCCGGCCCTGACTTTATGCTTTAATGTGCTGCCGGTGAAGATCCTCAGAAAAGAGGACAACGTCCAGCAGGTCCAGATGTTGGACAGATGGCCTGAGAGGAGGTGAAGGGAAACATTTACATCAAATAACATCAAGAGGAGGAGGAGGTCTCAGTTCAACTTTAACTTACAATGCAGCATTAGACCTGATCCCAGGTCAGCTCCAGTCCAGTTCACACCTTCGTGCAGGTGCAACAGAACCAGGCGGACAGTCTAACGAGGCTCCACGGTGCGGGCGAGTACCGTGTTGTCCGGCGTATAAGTCGCACCCTTTTTCCTAATTTGCATGCCCTGCGACTTATAGGGTGAAGCGACATATTTAAGGATTTTTCCCCCCATATTTTTAGACCAATTTTTGGCTGAGATATGACCGTTTTTCATTTTGGCAAAAAAAATGGTGCAGTACCACTTTTGTCCACTAGGGTCCACCGACCGTTCCCACCTCATGTGTCTGACCGAAGACGCCTCTGGTCGGATTCACTCTGTCCGTCGCTGCCCGACCTCCTGCTCTGGAGGTATGAACTACTAAACCACAGGACAGATTTTGTTGAAACTTACAGAAAGTAATTACTGGGTGGACATTTACAAACTGTTAGCTGTTGGAGATTTTTGAGCTAAAATTTGATTTATTTATAATTTATTTTCGCAGCGTGCGCGGCCGTTTGAAGATGTCAAAGTAAAACAATTTAAATCCAGCAGATTTGACCATTACGTGAATTTATTAAGGAACGGTTAAGCTCAGAAACACTTTTGCTATAATGTCAGCTAAGAAATATATATTTTTAAGTGTTTATCTTAATAAATATTAAAGAAAATGCTGCTGTCCCACCCGCACTGGTGCACGTAGCAAAACTACTATTTAAATCAAGCCGATTTGACAATTACGTGCATTTATTAAGGCAAAGTTCAGCTAAGACACATCTGTGCTATAATTTTCAGCAAACAAATAATTGTTTTTACCGTGTTAATCTTGTTAAAGTCCTTCGGTGCACGCTCCTGTGGCCGCCATTTGCAGCCAATCCATTTTGGGCAAAACACCGGCCCACATTTCGGGTTGTCAACGGTGACGCGTAACATACGTGACACGTCAGCGGTGATGCATAATAGATGCGACTTATACGGCGGTGCGACACGTTTATGGATTTTTCCAATTTATTGGACATAATTGGACAATGCGACTTATCGGCCAGAAGATACGGTTTTTCCAGTCTAACCTGCAGCAGATCTAAGAGCACATGCATTTCTCTGAAGCTGTGAGCTGCAGACGTTTAGACATGATGAAGATGAACGTCTTCAGCTTCAGAACACAAGTCCAGCTGTTTATGTTGTTTAACCTGTTTTAAATGTTTTATGTGGGGGCCTTAATGCTGGTCAAACTAAAACTAACTTCTTTAAGCCGTTTGATGCCCATCATACAAGCAGGGACCCTGCCAACAGAACCGAACGCCTTGCCTACCGACCCCCACCCCGTCGACAACTGCCAGACACTGTCTGAAGTACATGTTCTCCACTGACGACGTTTAACCGTTTTTTCAAATAATTTTTCATGAAATCCCTCCGACTGCAAAGATTTTAATAATAATAATAATAATAATGAATTCCATTTATAATGCACCTTTCACTAACAAAAATTTTATGATGCTAAACGTTGACCATGTTTTTGGAAAGGGGGCACAGCTCGCTGATCAATCAGCTGCTGATTTATCAATCAGCTGCTGATCAATCAGCTGCCGATCAATCAGCTGCTGATCAATCACTGGGTCAGTTGACAGGTCGCATCAGGTCATTTGTAACAAGACTCGCAACAGATCGTTAAATGTTCACTCACAACTGAATAACTTTTGATGTCAACGTGATTAAAGATGGCCGCCACAGTCAACGGTAGAAAACACAGAAATGGCTACAACCTTGAGTTTCACAGATATTTAAGATTCTGTGAAGTAGGAGCTGAAAGGCACATCCTCTGACCTGCACGTCTTGTGCTGATGAATAAAATTACTTTCAAGGCTTCACCTAAACCACGGGTGTCCAAAGTGTGGCCTGAGGGCCATTTGCGGTCCCACAGCTGCAGTTTAAGAACGGTATCGTACGGTCCAGCAGGCTGAAGAGGTCGCTGCAGACGTTCTGCAGATTAGTTGTTAACCCTTTTTCATATAATTTTTATGTTTAACAGCAAAACAGATGAAAAACTGTCTTCTCAAAATGATCAATATTAAACCAAATACAAACCTTTGGCTATAATCATATTTTAATTTCATGGTACAAAGCACCAAAATGATTTATTGATTTCTACCAGAAAGAGAATTTTGGATAAGGATTCATAAAACTGGGCTAAATATTGCAGTTGATAAAGTAATCAAGAGGGAAACTGGACATTTTTTAAATGAATATAACGTGGTGTCATCTACATACGAGTTGATCAACTTGATCAAACCTATGAATCTGTTGTAGCGAATGACAACTGGACGATGTTTCAGAACTTTCCAAACGCAAGAAAAGAACAAGCATGGACCCAACAAATCAAATAAATCAAATACTTTTTAATAAAAATATAATCTGAGGCTTTAGTGTTTTAGATCTACAACTATTTAAAACTCTTTCTCCACCAAAATTAGTAAATTTGTCCTTTCTCCAACATATTGTTCACATTGATAGTTAAATTCACATTTTTATTCCCACAAGTTCTTCATGTGGAGAGTTTTGTTCCACAGATGAAAGTGTTTGGACACCTCTGACCTCAACTCTCATCTGTTCTCAGCGTAAGATGATCTTCGTCTGAGACTCTGGACTTGCTGCGACTTCATGGAGCTTTGAGGCATGTTAGTCCAGGAGTTGGGATTAAAAAGGCGTTGAGGGGGAGGACTGGTTTGTTGTTGAAAATATTTAGCCATACCATACCATTTTCTTTATAGAGTACTAAAAACAGCATCAAGGCCAACCAAAGTCTGTACAAACAAACAAACGGGCAACACACCCAATGAAGTACAAAAAATAGACATAAAAACATTGCAGATAAATAATATAACAACCAAAACACAGATCATGTTGTTGAAAGCAACAGAGTAGTAATGGGTCTTTAAACGGGATTTGAAAACTCAGAGGGAGGGGGCCTGTCTGGCGAGCAGAGGTAACTCATTCCAGAGTCTTGGTCCTGCTACAGAGAAGGTCCTGTCACCTCTGTGTTTAAGACGAGTTCCTGGAACTGTGAGAAGTAACTGGTCCACTGACCTCAGACCACATGGTGGGACATACGGCTGTAGCAAATCAGAGAAATTGGGGGTGGGGGGGTACTGTTCAGTGATTTGTAGACATACAGGAGAATTTTGAACTGGATTCGAAGATGAACCAGTGCAGGGAGGCCAAGACTGGTGTAATGTGCTCTTTGCGTGTACTGGTTAAAAAACGGGCTGCTGGATTCTGAACCAGTTGTAATCGTGCAATGGTGTCTGACTGACACCAAACAGGAGTGACTGCAGTAATCAAGCCTAGATGTAATAAATGCATGAATTACTGTCTCCAGGTTGTTTTTGGATAATATGGGCTTCAGCTTAGACAGTCGCCTCAGCTGGAAAAAACAGGATTTAACGATCATGTTTACATGACTGTTGAGTTTCATGGAAGGATCCATTATCACTCCCAGATTTGTGACTTTTTGTTTTTCTGACAGGACTAGAGCAGAAAGGTCGATGCAGTGGTTTGAGGTCGTGTCGTTGGGAGGAACAACATGGCTTCAGACTTCTTTTCATTGAAACTTAAGAAATTTAAAGCCATCCAGTCCCTGATGTCAGCCAGGCAGTCGAGCAGAGGTTGAATAGAGCATGTACCATTTTGTCTTAGGGGGAAGTAAATTTGACAATCATCGGCGTAGAAGTGGAAATGTATGTTGTGTTTCTGGAAAATGGAACCAAGTGGCAGCCGGTATAAAGAGAATAGGAGAGGACCCAGTATGGACCCCTGCGGAACTAAAGTTACAAGAAGTGGTGGCCACGGTCTTTTGTTGTCTCACAGATGTTCTGGTCACCTGCAGGAAGGTGTTGTGTTGGATCAGGATCAGATTTAAAGCTGCACTGACATCATCTTGTAACTATGCATCATATTCCACTACATATATATGTTTTATCATTCAACTATGTTCGTTTTTGCAAACAAACTTATAAATATATTTAATTTTGATTTAAAATTGATTTTAAACTTTGCGCCGTGTTGATTCATGGGAAATCCGATTTCACGCGAACGCAGCATATGTGACGTAAGGAGACGTAGAAGCACTCTGCGTCTGTCAGCAGCTTGCCTGCAGCTCGCCTTATTTATTTATTTTTTAACTTGACAAATGCCGTTACGTTGTGTCTCATTTGGGTGTTCTAATATCATCAGTGAACAAGTGAGTCTTTTCACTTTCCCAAAAGAAGAAATACTTCGTCTGGGAATGGAATAAATAAAGCTGCCACCCCCCCCTTGGAGCCTCTTTGCTTCCTGATAAAGTAAAAATCAAATAAATACGGGTTTAGAGACACACATTTCAGTTTCATTCGTGGACAAACAACATACTTCCTCCTTCTGCCGATGAGCAGTTTTGTTGTTTGTTTTCAGTGTCATCATCATCATCACATCCTTCACCTTCACCCAACCACTGCTGCTTTGGTTAGAAGTGTCCAAAGATGATGCACACAACTCCTGCAGAATGTTTGTGTTTCTCATGGATAAAAATCATGATTTCAAAGTCAGTCACTGCTGGGAATGAGTTCACGCAGATCAATCCTGAGTGCAGCACTTTTTTCAACATCCCTCGTTAGAATTCACAAACAAATTGACAAATCAAACTCTTCTCACTGTGCACCTGTAACACTGGACATGTGTCCTACCTGGATGGCGGACTTCCGGTTTAACTGTTTTCAGGTTTGGTCTAACGGGGACTATGTTCTTCTAACAAACCAGTTGATCTCGAACACTGGAAGTCAACAAAAACACACAAGTTTCGGAGGCAAGCTAAGCTTGTCAATATAAGTACATTGAACAAAAACATAAACGCAACACTTTTTTGTTTTTGCTGTCATTTTTCATGAGCCGAACTCGAAGATCTAAAACTTTTTTCTGTGCACAAAAGGCCTTTTTCTCTCAAATGTTGCCTAAGAAAATCTAAATGATTCAGAGAAGGTTTGGGTCAAGGTGCTGCGGTCAGATGAGACCTAAATCCAGCTCTTTGGCTTGATCTACTGACTATGACCTAAGAGACAGCACCCCCACAGACGAGCACGGCGGTGGAAATATCATGCTTTGGAACTGTTGGTTGTAGAGTTTCTGTAAAGAGGATTGGGCCAGAATCCCTCCTGAGACATTTGCAAACTTTAAGACTAAGTTCAAGAAACATTTTAATGGTTAAAGCCCCCAATATACCTGTTTCTTTTGCCTCACGCCGCTGGACTCGCGTGTGCTGCGCACCGGCAGCCCTTTTATACTCTGTGCAAGCGCAGCTCTCTGAGTGCAGCTGCAGCCGGGCAGAGCAGGACAAATTGAGGTCGCTGATTGGTCATTTGCTGACACGCGAGGCAGTTTATCAACGCGCGCGCGTAGGCGTAGTAAAATCCGACCTTGGCGCGTTCACGCCCGTGATCAAAGGCTTTTGCCGCGGCGCTCCCACGGCGCTCCCACGGCGCCGAGCGGCGTGAGGCAAAAGAAACGGGTATATTAGGCCTGGTTGACACACAGCTGTTGTTCAGTGAACCTTGTTTCTCTGCTGCAGTTCAGACGTTGCGTTCACAACAGAGGTCACTGTCTCTGAAGCTTTTTGAATCCAGGTCTTGGAGTGGAATGTTTTGGAAGGATCAGCTGGTCTGAAATTGTGCGTGTGCACTACGGACAGCTGCAGTTTCTGCTCGAGTAATGAACAACTATGGTGGGTAGCAGAGTTCTGTTTGTGCTGTTCACCATGTTTCACCATGTTTCACCATGACTCAGCCTCATCCTTAGTCCAAACAAAGTTTTGTGTATTCACTTGTTGGATGCAACTGTTTTCATATTAGTATCTGCAAACACAAGCATGTTTAAATACAAAAACCAAAGCGACAGCGAGTGAAGTGGCATGGAAACTACAGAAGATTCAACGAACACACCTTTACCGCATGAATGTGCAACTTTTCCACTGTCAACATGGGAAACTGCTGCCATTTCTAGAGATGGTTCGTGTGTAAACAGGGTCTAAAACATGTCATCACAACAAAGTTAAATCAAGAAACACAGAACAAAGTTAACTCAGCCCTGGTGAGCTCTAGGGGTGCGAATCTCTCAGTGTCTGGAGAATCGATTCAATTCCGATTTTTGGTGTCACGATTCGATTCAAAATCGATTTTTTTATTTATTCAGAAACAATGTTTCTGTTAAAATGGTCATAAGTTTAGTTTCAGTTTTGTAACTGACAAGCTGAAAAGAATAAACAACAATGTAAACAAATGGAACATTTATTTAAAACAATAATTTTAGGTTCATTACTGTATCAAATGTTTTGCATCGTTTGATATTTATACCAAAAATAGGAACAAATAATACAGGAATGCATTAAATTCTGTAACTGTTGGGTTAAATGCAGAGACCAATTTCGTCTGTCAAGTATGGGAACATACCGTATTTTCCGATGTATAGGTCGCACCTTTTTATCATTTTTTCATGGCCTGCGACCTATACTCAGGTGCGACCTATATATGTTTTTTTTTAATAAAATAAGCTGATTTGTAATCATTTATTAACAAAAATTAAACTGAGACACACTCTTACAATAATGTCAGCTAACAAATATATATTTTTAGGTGTTTATCCTGCTAAAATTATTCATTTATTAAAGAAAAGTTCAGCTCAGACACATATTTGCTATAATTTTTTATCAAACAATTAATTGTTTTTAAGTGTTAATCTTCTTAAAAGCCTTGCTGTGCGCTCCTGTGGAAGAGACATTTGCAGCAGAGCTAAACACGGTCCACATTTTGACGTAGATGCGACCTATACTCAGGTGCGACCTATATATGGGCTTTTCCTAATTATTTGGCAATAATTGGATGGTGCGACCTATACACCAGAAAATACTGTACACAGATGACAAAAATGTGACATTTATTTATTTTTAAATAACCAGTATTGGGTTAGCTTTTTGGGGTTATTGTTTGAATTGATTGTTTGAACTTGTTTTGTTTTTGAAAAAAGGGGCAGTTAAAATAAGATTTCTTCTTCTTTCTGCCACCTTTCATTTTATGTATTCTTTCATATACTATGAGATATGGTTTTATTTTCTTTATCTTTTGGGTTTTAATGTTTAAAAAAAATCGATTTGGGGGCTTTAAAGCCCCCAATATACCTGTTTCTTTTGCCTCACGCCGCTGGACTCGCGTGTGCTGCGCACCGGCAGCCCTTTTATACTCTGTGCAAGCGCAGCTCTCTGAGTGCAGCTGCAGCCGGGCAGAGCAGGACAAATTGAGGTCGCTGATTGGTCATTTGCTGACACGCGAGGCAGTTTATCAACGCGCGCGCGTAGGCGTAGTAAAATCCGACCTTGGCGCGTTCACGCCCGTGATCAAAGGCTTTTGCAGCGGCGCTCCCACGGCGCAGAGCGGCGTGAGGCAAAAGAAACAGGTATATTGGGGCCTTTAGATTCGATTCTGAATCGCCAGGAGGACTAAGAATCTAGATTCCTTAAAAAAATCTATTTTTTTTTTCCTGCACCCCTAGTGAGCTCTCATGCTCCTCAACAACTGAGCTTGGATTTGTCAGAATTTGGTTCTGATATCAGCACTGTGTTTTTTTTTTAATCTACTAATCATCATTTGAACATTGCTGCTGAACATTTTACCTCTTTATTTTGTCATTTTGTCCATGCAGGCCCCCAAGAAGAAGAAGAAGAAGCAGAACTAGAATCTTTACAGATAAAAGAAGAAGAGGAGGAGGGGGAGGAAGCAGAATCACTTCAGATCAAAGACGAAGATGAAGACTTCTGCACAGATCAGGAGAAAGAGGAGCTCCACTTGAAGCAGGAAGCCGATCCACTTCTGGTGACTGTTCTGTACGGAGACAGTGACCAGAGTGAAGCAGAACCAGACTGCGGGCAGAACATCTCTCAAGGTTCTGCTGGACCTGATAACCAGAATCTGGATTCAGGATCAAA
>JBBPBX010035895.1:0-13255 GCA_038048925.1 Garcialebias charrua | reverse complement strand
GGGGATGTGCACGGTGGTCGACGGGGGGAGGCGCATGGTGGTCGACGCGGGGTGCGGGGGGAGGCGCACAGTGGTCGACGCGGGGCGCACGGTGGTCGGCGCGGGGCACGGGGGGGGTTTGAAGCCGCTTTATTTTAATTTAACCAATTTGGAGAGTGGTGGCGCAAAGGTTAAGAAGGTGCGCTTGTGATCGGAAGGTCGCCGGTTCAAGCCCCGGTACCGACAACATCAAAGATGTGGGTGGGATAGGTGAAGTGGCCACACCTATCTCCACCCTCATCTGCCCCACTCTGGGCCCTTGAGCAAGGCCCTTAACCCACATCTGCTCCCCCGGGAATCCTAGATATCAGCTCTCTGCTCCACACAGAGCGCTGTGGTTGCTCGGTGGTCTGTGGTTGTGTCAGGAAGGGCATCCGGCGTAAAAACAACTGCCAAATCTTCATGCGACTAGATCGCTGTGGTGACCCCTAACGCAGGGGAAAAGCCGAAAGAAAAAAAAATAAAAATAAATTTGTGTCGTTGCATTTAATTTTCTTTAAACTCAGAATATTTTCTAAATAACGAAATATAAGTTATTAGTGAAGGAAATCCGTCTGGATAACAGCGGACCGACTGCTCTAAATTATACGACAGGTCCAGACCACACGTAAATTTTGTTCGTATCTGAAAAAAATCTTAGGATACGAAAACATTGTTGGATGCCACAAATGATCCTAAATCGCTCGTACGCACAGTTTAAGAACAAATCTGTGCGTACGAACGGTTCGTGCATGAGGCCCATTGTCTTTTGACTTGCATTTTCATGCATATCGTGTAAGAGTAGACAATGAGTGGATATTACTCAAACCTGGAGATGAAAAGGACCATACATCACTTGACACGTACACTATTGATGACAGTTTGTTTGTTGGATTAAGATGTTCCGTGTAAGCACTTGTACAAATTTTGCAAGGGTATGACTATAACAGAGGCAAACAGTCCTCATTCAACTTGTTTGTAACACATATTCTGTCTTCTATTCAGTTCTATATTGTTTTGCTTTTATGTTAAAAACAACTTTTAGAACATTGTATTAATTCAATGCACTAAGAATGGATGTTTACATTTCTGTATTGATCTTGTTTTAAACTGTATGAACTGATTTAAAATTAATTGATTTTGATAAATAAAGAATATTTTGTGAATGTATGGGTTTGTTTTTGTCTCTTAAAGGTACAATTTGCCATGTCGCTCCAACTGTACCTCCTTGGGTACATAATTTGTACCTTTTTAATGGGTACAGTTTTGTACCTGTAAATAAAGGTACATTTTTGTCACTAGAGGTACAGACATGTTCTTTTAAAGGTACAGAAAATAAGGTACAAAATTGTTCCTAGGTTTAGTGGTACAATATTGTCCTCCACTAGGGTACTGCTGGAGCGACAAAGCCTTTGTACCTTTTTAGGTCCATTCCTGTTCCTTTATTTTTTTGTGTGTACAACACCATGTTAAACCTTATCCACAAACCAGATAACATGACGCTAGGTAGTCGTGTCATCTGATTTTTGTGGATGTTTTCAACACTTGGGTTAGAGAAGTTGAGCTTAACATGATGTTTACTGAATATGACCCCAAATGGCAGACCAAAGAACACAAGGACAAGCGACTACAAAAGTGATATTTTCCGGTTCCGGCGAGCTGATGGACGTGAGCTCCCTCTGGCTCTCTGTAGTCTTTTTTACCATCAAGCTGACCCGTTTTTCGAATTGGAGTAAAGTTGACTCAGAGAGCCGCACGGGACCGTCCAAAAGACTATTTTCGGTCCAGGACTGGCCGTTGCAACCTACCGGTCTGTTTCTGAGCGCACAGCCGACCAGGTGAGTCCTCGAGCTGGTGAACTGCTGCTCCACGAAGCCTCTGTGTTTTTTTCCCTTTCTCCTCCTCCCTCCCTTTCTGGACCTCAGCTGAGTTTCTCATCTGGAACAGAACTTTGGTTTAACTATCTGGTTCAAGCAAGAACCGCACGGAAGGAATTTTGCTGCTTTTTTCCGTTGCCTTTGTCTGAATTGACATTGTGCGTGGAGGGAGGTGTACCTGGCCGAAGTGGGGGACTTTGTTTACATTAAAGCCGTTCTCAGCCTCTGAGGGAGCCGTTACCCAAAAGAGGAGGACTTTTCACTCCGTGGGAACATGGTGGGAACCGCGTGCGCTGTGCTCAGCTGGAGGGACGCGCGGTTGCTTTGAAGTGCATCTGATCTGATTGGAGCAGCAACTGAACCGGATCTCAGCCTCGTTGTTTTAAACGGAGGTGGCCTCACGTGGTGCGGAGCACAGAATCACCGAGCAGCAGCTGGACCAGACCAGTGACATTACCGAGCGCAGGAGCACGGAGCAGAACAGCAGCTGGACCAGACCAGTGACGCGCTGTGTTCAGCTGGAGGGACGTGCGGCTGCTTTGAAGTGCAGCTGATCTGATTGGAGCAGCTGGGTGAGCAGAACTGAACCGGATCTCAGCCTAGTTGTTTTTAAACGGAGGTGGCCTCACGTGGTGCGGAGCACAGAATCACAGAGCAGCAGCTGGACCAGACCAGTGACGTCACCGAAAACAAGAGCACAGAGCAACAACTGGACCAGACCAGTGACGTCACCGAGCGCAGGAGCATGAAGCAGACCAGTGACGTCACAGAAAACAAGAGCACGGTGCAGCAGCTGGACCAGACCAGTGACGTCACCGAGCGTAGGAGCACGGAGTAGCAGCTGAATCGGACCAGTGACGTCACCATCCTTCCTGATCACGCTGTTGCTCCCTGCTGACCTGAAACAGGCTGGGATCATGTCTGCAATTTCAGGTCTTTCTGGCAACGCAATCTATTTGTTGCAAATTATCTGTTTCTACCTGTTGATTCTGGGTCCAGCGGACCATGGCCGCATTAATTCATCTTCACAGGGGGGCTGGTGCCCTCCTCAGCCCAATACAAACTACAGTTGGGGCAATACAAGCTACAGTTGGTCCTCCACAACGGATTTGTTTGCCCATTTAATTTGTGATGCCTCATGGTCTGAAACTTTTCTTCATCATTCATATTACTGTCCTTATTTTCATTTCTCAGACTACCTGGAATCATTGAATCTTATCAACACATCTGGATCTGCCCATCACTGCAACTTTCATTGTTTTTGGGTTCTGAATGATTGTGTCTTCATTAATGTTTCACATGGTTCAATTATGGGGGCAAAATGTCACACTGTTAACTCCTGTAATTACACATCACTGACAAAGAAGTCAAGTAAATGTCTGATATTAATGTTGTTATTGATCTCAGGGATTCAGCCAAACCCAGGGCCAATCACTAACTACTGTACACCTAATGAGTTTAAAAATATTTCAGGTCTCCGTTTTCTGCATGTAAACGCTCGTAGCCTTCTAAAAAAACTTGATGAATTGAAAATCCTAATCACTTCTTCTGGGGCAGATGTGATCGTTATCTCTGAAACTTGGCTCAACAATTCTGTTTTGAAAAATGACCTGGCAATCAATGAATTTAAGATCTATCGTTGTGATCGTAATACAAGGGGAGGTGGAGTCGCTATTTACATCAGAGATTCTTTGGCTGCCAGGATTGCATCTAAAAAAACAATCGCAAACCAGTTTGAGGCTTTAGCTGTGAACATCACTTTGAAAGGAGGTCAGCCCTTAACTGTTGTTGGTTGTTATCGTCCCCCCTCCGCAACACCTGAAGCTCTGTCCTCCCTGACTGAATTCATAGGAAATTTAAAACACAATGAGATTGTTATGGCAGGAGATTTCAACATTGACTGGAATAAGTCGACCCCCCTCTGTGATAAATTCAAGGAATGTTGCCTATCTCTCAATCTAACACAACTTATCGATTCTCCCACCAGACCAAACATAAAATGTCCCGAAAAATCTTCCACCTTAGATCTGTTTTTCACAAATGCACCTCACAAATTTCCTGGTATAGGTGTATTTGCTAACGTTTTGAGTGATCATTCCGTAATAGCAGCTCTTAGATCTACTAAACTTCCACCTGCTAAGCCCAGAATAATTCAAAAAAGGGATTTGAAACGTTTCAGTGAACAGTCATTCCTTTGGGATCTATCCCACTTTGATTGGCAACGTATCCTACAAATCAATGACGTGAACACCGCTTGGAACTATTTTCATGATAGTTTCATTTACTTTGTAAACAAACACGCTCCTTTCCGGCAGTTCAGGATAAAGGGCCGTGACAGCCCCTGGTTTACTCCTGAACTAGCTGATCTCCTGCACTGGAGAGATCATCTTTGGGCCGCAGCAAGAAAATCACACTCAGACACTGATTGGTTGAAATTTCGGCAGCTAAGGAATAAATGCACAACTGCCATCAAAGCCGCAAAACGTAACTACTTCTTATCTCAGACCTCCAAAAATCTAAACGATCCTAAAAAATTCTGGAAAACCATCAAATCTCTCTCAGGCACCCCCCAATCATCTGACCTCCCATCACAATTTCTTGTTGACTCTGTTCCTGTGTCAAATAAGCACGAGATCCTGAACTGTTTCAATAAACATTTTGTTGCTTCTAGTTCATTATTTGACACAGTTACAAATGGAAAATCAGCCACTTCATCTAATAATCAAACTTCTACAAATCAAATCCCTCCTACAAGTCAACCATCAGTTAATCACACCTTCTCTTTTTCTCCGTTCTCAGTCAGTGAGGTAAATAAATTGTTAAATGATCTTGATCCTAAAAAATCTGCAGGTCCAGATGAACTTCCACCTTATTTCTTAAGGCTGGCTGCTCATATCATCACAGTCCCTGTGACCCACATCTTTAATCTGTCCATAAGCCAAAACACCATTCCGGATGCTTGGAAAACAGCCTTTGTTCTTCCTTTGCTGAAGGGAGGTGACCCCACCTCACTGAACAATTATCGACCGATCTCTAAACTCTGCATCTTAGCCAAGGTTCTAGAAAAACTGATAAACTCTCAGATCAAAAATTATCTGGACTCATTTAACATCTTACCTCTCCATCAATCTGGTTTCAGGAAAAAACACAGCACAACAACTGCTTCTCTGAAGGTTCTGAATGATGTTGTTGAAGCATTGGATGCTAAGGATTATTGTGCTGCACTTTTCTTAGACCTGTCTAAAGCTTTTGACACTGTGGATCATAACATCCTGTGTCATAAGCTCTCAGAAATCGGTTTCTCTGATCACACCATCGGTTGGTTTTCTAACTATCTTTCCAATCGGAGGCAATGTGTTCAACATAACGGTACTTCTTCCAGCTATTTAACAGTTAAAAATGGTGTACCACAAGGCTCAGTTTTAGGACCAACCCTCTTTACAATCTACATAGCTAATGTAGGTCACTGCATCCCTGATGCATCCTTACATTTCTATGCTGATGATACAGTTGTTTACTGCCGAGCTAAAACAGTAGCTAAGGCTTTCCAGTTGCTGCAATCCGCTTTTGACATCATCCAGTCAGATTTGTTCTGTCTCAAACTTGTCCTAAACAGTGATGGGAATAACGGAGTTACAAATAAACGGCGTTACAAACGGAGTTATTTTTTTCATTAACGGGTAATCTAAGTAGTTACTAAGTCTATCGTTACAACGCCGTTACCGTTACTTCCACTAAATGGGGGTGCGGTACTTTCTCTTCCGCGCGCTGGCTGTTTGTTTACTTTTTTCCTTGGTGAGGGAGAGGAGGGAGCAGAGGGTAGGAGGGGAGGGAGGGTAGGAGGTAGCAGAGCAGAGGGGAGGGAGGGGCGGAACAATAAGGATGATGCTGATTGGCTAAGTTAGAGTGTCAGGTAGAGGTCAGCCAATCAGAGGTTTTGTTGTTCAGCTCACACACGCTGCTGCAGCTTCAAATCTGCAGAAGTCCGGCAGCAATGGCGAGTCTGGAGGGAAAGTTGGCGTTTTCAAATTGGAAATACAGAAACTACTTTACTCTCCTTGAGGTAAAAGGCAAGAACGTGCATGTGAAGTGTACATTATGCCCCGGAGCGAAGTGTACGTCCGTCGTAATCTGATCTGATGAAGCATCTCTCACAACTGCAGGTAATTCAGATTTTCAGTACTGTTTTAAAAGTACTTCATATTGTTAAAACGGTTCTTTTGTTTTTAAGAAAATACTTGAAGAACCAGTTGTGTGAGGGTTTGATTTTATTTTACACTACAGAGTTAAAGCACTTGTTTTAACTGTTTACTTTTATTTATAAGAAAACACTTGAACAGTACAGTGTGTACATAGAGCTTAAAACACAATTGTTATATTATTTTGTTAAACTGTATTTTGTAATGAAGAAAACACTTGAAGTATAGTATGTCAACCAGTCATGTTCTGTTGAGGTGCAGTAAGTATTAAAAGTTTGGTGTTAAGTACCGGTCTTTGCAATTCTACTTTAAATTTGTAGTTATATCTAAACTTAAACCAACCGAACAAACAATAGTTACTTTCCCTGGTAACTAATTACTTTTATAGGGGAGTAATTCAGTTACTAACTCAGTTACTGTTTGGAAGAAGTAACTAGTAACTATAATTAATTACTTTTTTTAAGTAATGTTCCCAACACTGGTCCTAAATGCTGATAAAACAAAAGGGATGTTTTTTTTCAAGTAGGAAGGCGGTTCCAGCAGATCTTCCTCTGATTTTATCCTCAAATGGTGTCCCTATTGAGTTTGTTGATTCCCATAAATATCTGGGTATACTGGTCGATTCACATCTCTCTTTTAAACTCCACGTGGAAAACCTAGTGAAGAAACTGAAAGTTAAACTGGGTTTCTTTTTCAGAAACAGATCATGTCTACACTGTAATAAAAAGTTCAAGGACCCTGTAAATATGACAGAAATATCTAGGTGTGGATGCTTAATAAAAATGTTGAATGTCTTGATGATGAATATTTGATTTGATTACATCAATATAAATTAGTGGAAATTAATGTGAAATATTTGGGTGAAATATAAGTACTTGTATTAAGTTAAAGTATTTAAAATAAATGAAGATTTTACTGACAAATAAAATTGTTTATATATTAGTACTAAATTTGGTATTTTTAAACTATTTTATTTTAGAATTCATTACAAAAATAAAGTAGTTTTAACAAGTGTATTTTTTAAAGAGATCAACTTAATTTTATTTGAGACATAACTTAAAGCTTAAAAAAATCAAGTAAACAACGGATCACGTGACATCGGACCGACTAGAAGTTTCTCTCAGTCGGACTCGGCAAGCAGACCTTGAGGCTGCAGCTTGGGGTCTTCAGCTACAAGTTTTAACTTGACTTAAGGTAAGTTATTTTAAACAATTTTATAATGTCTCATAACCTTTTTCACTTAGAGAAGCCAGACATGAGCATGAAATATTAGTTCTATCACGAGGAACCGTGAGAAAGTCTGTCGTCGTCATCAACATTAGCTCGGCTGTTAGCATAGTCAAAAGCTGCTTTAATAATGTTCTGTGTTTCTCCTGCTGGTAAGTGTTTTTATTGCAGCTTAGTTTATTTAGTTTCATAACTTATGAATATGCATTTGCGTGCATTGCTCACACTAAATACCGAGCACATGGACGCTGTGTGTAACGAGATCGAGATCTCGCGATATTAAACTCCCGCGATATCTCGTTGAGAGGTAACGTTGTCTCGCGAGTCGCTAATGCTAGCAGAGCCCCTAGCAAGTCAGCGTCACGGACAGCATGGCTTCGCCGGATGAAGTTGCTATAGAAGACGCCCCAACTACTGATGGAGGGTCCCGGTGCCGCAGACGCCTCTACATTGATGGAGGGTCCCGGCGCTGCGACGCTGCCCCGAATGTAAAGACACACTTGTGTAAACACCGGTGTGACTGGTGTTGCCAGATAGAGTCCCACCCACCCAAAGCACTCTTTACCTGCTAAAGTCAGTAGGAAAATCGCGGTGAACCGCCCAATCTGGCAACACTGGTGCTGATGCGGAAATTTAGCGCACGCATTAGTTAATATTATTTTTTTTAAACAAAGTTGAACGTTCCAAGGTCTAAGGAGATTCAATCAGTAAAATGAAGACATCAGTTGAGTTTGTAATACATGATAAAACATAAAAAAGCCTTTTTGCGGCATAAAACCGATCTTAGAAGTATTCTTGAATTAATATTAAATAATAATAATAATAATACGTTATTTATAGAGCCCTTTAAAACAACCACAGCTGCAACAAAGTGCTGTACATAAAATCAAGAACATTTAAACACATAAAAATAAAAAAGTTGTTAAAACATTAAGATCAATAAAAACAATAAAAACAGTGCAGAACAAAATCAGTCTGCTAAAAGCCAGTGAGTAAAAATGTGTTTTTAAAAGAGTTTTAAAACTGGACAGTGAAGGAGCTTGTCTGATGGGAAGAGGGAGATCCTTCCACAGTTTTGGAGCAGCAACAGAAAAAGCTCTGTCCCCTCTGAGCCTCCGTTTGGACCTCGGCAAAATCTCGTCTCGTTCTCGCAAACTCTGTAATTTGTCTCGTCTCGAGAGTTTTATGTATCGTTACACCCCTACATGGACGTAATGAGAGAAGAGTGGAAGAAGCACCTTGACACAATTTTACAAACTGGTTTATAGTTTTAAGTCCCTTCAATATCATTTTTATGCTGAATGTGGGGGGTTTATAGAGACTGTGTAATACATAGTGACGAAGAGTTTAATCATGCTATTAATATATTTTCCTAATATGCTTTTCAGCTTGTTAAACATCTGATCAAGAAAAGAGAGGTGAGTTGTTTATAGTTAATATTAAAACAGAATATATATATTTTTTTGCTAATGAAGTTTTGTTGTACTCTTCTAAATTTTGCCTTTAGGTTACAGAAGGAGAAAAGTAACAATGTATGGAATGGCAATGTAAACTCTGCGCATTTGCAGCATCATCAAACAGGGGACTTCTTAAATATTATCGACATAGACATTTGGGTCATCAACATTTTATTCCCTGTGTTTATTTGAACTGTCCATGTTCTTTTAAAACATGGGGTGGTTTGCGTACACACTTAAGCAGAGTTCATAAATCAGAGCAATCTGAAAGTCAAGGATATGTAAAACTTTTTAAGCTGATGTGACTGTAAAACTATCTAATGCTACCAGTTTTCAGCCTAATGAAAGCCAAATTCTGTCTGAAATACAGAAAAAAGAGAGGACCAACATCAATCAGCTGATGTCCAACACTTTTGCTCACAGAAGACAGGATGTTGTCACTCTTCAGCTGAGCGTCAGAGAAATCGAGGAAAAGTGGCCTGCCTTGTTTGATGTGTCACAGGTGAGATTCAAAAATTTGTGCAATACAGCTTAATGCCACAAATTAAGCTGTATCCTTTTTTCCCAGGTCAAAGCCGAATTCCATCGGATCACCACTGTAAATCTTGAGTCGAAATTCATGTCCATGTTGGACCACTACACCCCTAAACTCCTTGCCATCTTCCAAGCCAAGAAAGGTGCTGCTGGAGAGAGACATCGCACAGAAATGAACCTTTTACTCCAGGTATTTATTTATTTTTCTTTGTTTTGAAATGCCCCCACCTGACTTGTCACCAATCTTTTCTTGTCTAGACCAATTTCTCTTCTCATAAAGAACTCCTCTTTACTCGCACTCACCACAACTTCTTATACCTTATGTAGCCGTTATTTTTTATTCCACAAGTGTATCTCAGTATTATTTACTATTTTGTCAGTAGTTACAATAAATTTACTTTATTGAACAGAGTGGAATTCCTATTGAGAAAACCAGAGAAGTTGTCATTCGATGTCTCATTGATCACCTGGGAGAAGACGTGGGTGCCTTGATCAACGAGTTGGAGGTGAGTGCAATGAAACCTGTAAATTACCTGTCTACATTTAGCTACAATAAACACAGACCCACGTGTCAAAACAAAATTACTGTATGGTTCAAAACCATGTGCTTGGCTGATAGTGTTCCAGCACTGCGCTGGATTTCTGGCTTAACTCCAGGGTAAAATAAACAAATAAAATCAGACTTGCCCAGCCAAATATTCCACAAACATTTCTCTGGACCTATGTTAAGGATCTCAACATAATGTTAAGAATCTGAAAAAAAAAAAAATCATAAAATATAAATGTAAACTAGAAGCACTTGGAGAGCGCAAACCTCCACCAAGGCCAATTTCCCCTATCCTGCAGTAGTGAAGAGTCCTTCAAAAAATTCCTGGATCCGGATTGTGATCCAGATCATCACCAACATTTAATAATGTGGTTCTTTGGCCAACACCCACCTGTGGTAAAAATTTCATTAAAATACGTCCATAAGTCTTTCAGTAATTTTGCCCACACAGACAGACAGACGTGACTGAAAACATAACCTCCTTGGCTGAGGTAATACATTTTAATTATAATAATAAATTAATAGTTTTACATCTGAATAAAAATCATATTCTTTTCATCTGTCCACCCCCCCCCCATTATAATAGATTTCTGTTTTGTTATATTTTATATAAAAAAGTTCAGTTTATTGATGTGTGAGAAGTCTACAATTATTTGTTTATTCAGTTACTATTTAATACAGCTGGGTAAATAAATAGTTAAAATATATTGATGTGCTTTTTAAAGATTTATTATTAAAATATTATTTCATATTATGGAAAAACACTTAGTTCAAGAGAAAATGGGTTTTTAAGAAAATGGTTACTTTTTAATTAACCATTATTCAATTGATAAGATCAATCAAGTTTAGATTAATTCATTAATCGATAACTCGCATCCCTGATATTAACACCAAAAGAAGTATATTTCTTTACTCAAAAGTGTAGCAAAGGTGTGTCTCTTTGTAAGTTTAGATTTTTTTTTTCAAAACCCCTCAGTGTTGTCTCTCTGAAGGAAACAGTTTTTAGTTCATCATAAATATCAGCTATATAATATACTGTATTACTCTACCAATTTAAAACGGGTCATTTGGGGATTTTAATGAGCAAAATTGTTTATATTTGGAACCAGACTTTATGCATATTGCATGTATAAGTACACTTAATTTACTGTAATTCATTGTAGGTGAAATATCAATGGATGTATGGAAATTTGCACAGAAATTTTCATTACAAGTAAAGTTAATAACATATCTCTTTACTGTGTCTACAGAATTTCGACAGTTCAAGCCATAGAGCCATCAATGTTGAAGAAGAGCTGGCAGCAGAGACGATGGCTCTGTTTCTTGTGCGTGATGAAAGTGGACAAGTTGGGAATGTGGGAATAGTCATTGAGGGTGCCATTGTACTTGACCACCTTGGGGATCTCAGCAGAGCCTGCTGCTACTTGCTTGGACTAACTTATGCATTGGACTTCCATCCATCCATCCATCTATTATCTTTACCCGTTTCTTCCATTTTTGGGTCACGGGGGTCGCCGGTGCCCATATCCAGCAATCACTGTGCGATGGGCGGGGTACACCCTGGACGGGTCGCAAGTCCATCACAGGGCCACATAGAGACAAACGAGACAAACAACCATACACTCTCTCACTCACACCTATGGACCATTTAGAGTTACCAATCAGCCTAATATGCATGTTTTTGGTCTGTGGGAGGAAACCGGAGTACCCAGAGTGCATTGGACTTGAAATACCCCAAAACTCTAAGATTCACGTTTGAAGTATTTCAAAAGATACTTGTTGAAGTTGATCCTGCAAAGCTTTCAACAAAGGTGCAAAGACTGAAAAACATTTTAATGACCTAGGTGACTGTTATGTTGATGAACTTGGATGAGACCGAATGTACCCTCAGTAATGAATGAGGCTCTTCTGGAAGCATGGACAATCTATGGGTTCATTTGACCAAATAATTTCAAAGTGTTTCTTAACTGATTGTGTGATCTGATGTTCTAAGTGCACTTACATATTTTGCGTGTAGTGTAAATAGATACAGCCTAATAGTCTACACGGAAGCCTAAAAATGCATTTGTGTGATCTAATGTTCTAATTGCACTTATTTATTTTGCATTGATATGCATTTTGTTGTTTACTAGATCATTTATGTGTGGTATGAGGCATTCAATTTTGAATTCAGAGTTTAAAGACAGTTCACACAGTTATTTGAATGTTCTACTTTCTAAGGAGAAAGTTCTTGTATTTTTAGAAATTCCAGTGGTTTAAGAAAACATAAAATTTAGACAGTATGTTTTAATACCTAAATGTGATTTCATACATGCTGCAGAGGTTTTTATACTGCATCTTCTGATATTTTTTATTTTTTTATTTTTACTAGCCACAAATGGGTTTAGTGTGAAGAAGTTAATGCCTGGTATTAATATGCAAACTACATAAATGTAGTATTTTTTTTTTTTGGGTGATTTGGTAAGAAGCATTTTAGTTTAGTTCAACTTCAAATGTTCTAAATTGTGTCTACCAGAGTACTACAGACAGTTGGTACGGTAATAGTTCAGATGTCAAAACAGATTTAAAGAACACTTGAGTAGTAACCCTGTTGTAATGTGTTTTGTAGTAGGGTTGGGGACAAAAAGCCCTAAAAGAGCACTTTTTGGTTTTGTGCAATATACATCAGGAAGTAAAACTTGTGGTAGTTATAGATTTTAGAAAGAAATGTGATTTTATGCAGGAAGACTGTTTAAAATAAAAGTGTTCATGTTCTGTGAGATATTGGGCTTTTTTTTTTCTACTGAATTTTGTCAAATGTAGTTAATAACGTTTAAAAAAAAGTTACAACACATTTTTTTAAGTAAGTCATTGAAAAATTAGCAGTTATATCTTACAGATGTTTTCAATTATATTTACTTATTTTCTTTAATAGTCTCTACTCAGGTTTTTAATTTGGTTCACGTTATATTTTTAGTTAATAAAGTTTAAAAAAAAAGTTACAACACATTTTTTTAAGTAAGTCATTTAAAAATTAGCAGTTATATCTTACAGATGTTTTCAATTATATTTACTTATTTTCTTTATTAGTTTCTACTCAGGTTTTTAATTTAGTTCACATTATATTTTTAGTTGCATTTACTCAATTTTTTTCAGTATTTCTGCTTAAACAGTTCATTCAAACATAATTGAAAATAGCATATACATTTACTTATTACTTATGTGTTATTATAACCAATTTCAGGGCATTCAAATTAACTTATTATTTTTAAGTGTAAAAATGTTACACAGATAAAATTAAGTAATATGCAGAATTTCTTTTTTCAGTGTAGAGCCTAAAAAAGTCATATACATATACAGTATACGTATTTTATTGTAATATATTGTATATTGTACAATACATATATAAAATATTTT
>JBBPBX010035894.1:9764-27168 GCA_038048925.1 Garcialebias charrua | reverse complement strand
ACAGCCAGTTGCTCTTGGAAATGACAAAAAATGTTTAAAACTCTTTTTTTTTTTTTTATCAAATATTGACCTACAAGTTGTTGTGGTATTAGAGGGGTATTGTAGAGCATCATTGCTTAAAACTTTAGCTCTTGCTGTCAACAAAGCACAACTGCTAGACAGATTTTAGTGAAACTCCCAGAACTGTAGGCTGTACATTTACAACTGATTGACTTTTAGGGTCAACCCCATTTAAGATGGCTGCACCAGCTAATGAACGTTATCCTACATACGTTTGTCTATCTCATTGAATTTGCAGGTTTTAGCCACATTTTGGTGTAGTTATGGTGATTTCCAACACATCCTCACAGATCAAGTGATAATTGCAGTATAGCATAAGATTGTGAATGCTTTTATGATCAGGCCAGACCAAATATGAATATAAATCCATTCTCAGAATTACATTTTTTTTTTTTTACTTTTGTATGAAATGATATGCATTACTTGGAGGGTTGCTAAACCTTTATCTCATTTAGAATCACCCCCTTAGAACTGCAGATTTTTTAATCTTGTTAATGTCTCTTTAAATGTAATGTACACCAAGGCATTTAAAGTAAACTGTAGTTGTTTAAAACATTTTCTATGATAAATATTTTTGTGATTGTAATTGCCATGAGTACCACCTTATCTTTTGCTTTTTGTTTTAGTTGTTTTTATTTTAACTGGTCAATGTATCAAGTTTTTCCAAGAATCTTTTTAGTGAATGAACACACAAAATTTATAGAAAGGGTACAAGGTTGTGAAGTGAGCTGTAAAAACATTCTCGCATTGTACCTCCTTTTTTAACATTTGTAAGGCATTTATTTCAAAATTTACAGAGATGTATTAAGCTTAAGAGTGAACTGAAACACATCACTTTCAAGTAAAAACAGTTTTAGAACTGAATTCATGGCACATTTAGCAGACAAACTGACAGACCATGAACACACCCATCCTTTAACTCTAGAGTTGTTCTGCTTTTGTTTGTTCGGTTTGGTTGTTCTTTATTTTTATGTTATTAGATTTTTTTTCCCGTTGTACCGAAAAGACAGAACTGTCACTTTTTTTAAGAGGAAAAAAGTAACACAATTGAAGTGATTTGACTCATTTTTAGCTTGTATACAGTATATATATTTGTTTAGTTGTTTGTTTTTTTGTTGTTGTTTTTTTTGGGGGGGGGGACTTTTTACAGACAGTTTTTTTTCCCCCAGTATCAAACTAATAAAGAAAAAAAAAACTGAAAGGGAGAATAAACAATTACACAGTTCAAAGAACACCCCCACAAAACTAAATAAATACATTAAAAAAAAAAATATATATATATATATATATATATATATATATCCCTCTGTATGGAGCAAAGAGCTGCTATCTAGGACACCCGGAGGAACAGATGGTGGGGGTTAAGGGCCTTGCTCAAGGGCCCAGAGTGGGGCGAATGAGGGTGGGGGCAGGTGTGGGTGCTTCACCTGTCCCACCCACTTTTTTGATGTCGGTACCGGGGCTTGAACCGGCGATCTTCCAGTCACAGGCCCACCTTCTCTAACCTCTGTGCCACCTCTCCCCTAAATACATACATAAAGAAATAAATAATGAAAATAAAGGAAAAAAGAAGAGGATGTCAAATGAAGCAATACAACAACAAAAATGGAAGCTAAAATGCCCATTTGAATCAAGACTAATCTTGTTTATACATATTTGTTAGACCTTTGACTTTTCAATCCTGTAAAACACTGTTCTATACTGCCAGTGTCTTTAAATATCATATCCTGAGTGCAATACACTCCTGGCTATTGTACATAAGAGAAGAGTATATCAGTTCTGTAGAATATAAAGTTTAACATGAAGTGGGCTTCTGTGTGGTATCACATTGAAACAAGAGCTCACTTAGTTGAAGTGCATAGAAGGAAACAGGAAAATGTAGTCAAGTGAGAGTGAAATGCAACCCAATGTTGTAAAGGAACTAAAAGTTTCTACTTGACTAAAATACAACTTTAGGTTACAGGAAAAATATTTATAATAATAATAATAATAATAATAATAATAATAATAATAATAATAATAATAATAATAATAATAATAATAATAATAATAATGATAATAATAATAATAATAATAATAATGAATTCAATTTATAACGCACTTTTCATTAATGAAAATCTCAAAGTGCTAAGTAGTAATTTCAGATAGTAAGATTTGTCCCAGTAAACAGTTAATCTATTATAAACCGATAATACAAAGCATCTCATGAATCATTGAACAGATTATATTGAACTTTATAGAAATAATCAGTGGGTTGACATCAACAACTATAATAATATTAATAATAATAATAATAATAATAATAATAATAACAATAATAATAATAATATTAATAATAATAATAATAATAATACTTTATTTATTTGTATACCACTTTTTAAACAAATGTTACGAAGTGCTCCACATTAATCAATTATAACAACCTCATAAATGACACCAGAAACACTGAAGTACAAAGTATACCAAATCACTTAAAATACCTAACAATATAAGAAAAAATGAAAATAAAAATATGAAGAAATTCAGATATTAAAAGCCTTATTATACAAGTAAATTTTAACTAATGATTGAAAAGAAGACAATGAAGATGATTAGGAGCCCTGACCTTAAAAGCCATCTCTCCTTCTGCAGTCAAGCTTTGGGTATGGAAAGTAATAACAGATTTGAGAATCTGAGATTGCAAGAAGTGATATAGGGGGTAAGAAGCTCAGATAGATATGATGGCACAAGACCATTCAGGGATTTAAAAACAAACAATAACATTTTGAAGTCAATTCTAAAAACTACAGAGAGCCAATGCAATGGTAAATGGTAAATGGACTGTACTTACCGTATATAGCGCCTTTCTATCTTATCAAGACACTCAAAGCACTTTATACTACAATCTGTGACTCATTTACTCATTCATACAGCATCGCTACAAAGCTAATTGAACAAATAATAATAATAATTAATTCAATTTATAACGCACTTTTCATTACTGAAAATCTCAAAGTGCTACACATATATTGAATGCTACACACATTCATAAACCGGTGGCGGCAGACTACCATGCAAGGTGCTTTCCAGTCCTACCGGGAGCAACTCAGGGTTAAGTGTCTTGCCCAAGGACACAACGACACATGGTGCGGGTCCCGGGAGTCGAACCGCCAACTTTCCGATCGGGAGACGACTGCCATTACCACTACACCACGGCCGCCCCCAAATCATTCTAAAGAGAATAATCAGTGCTTTAGAATAATCAGTGCTTTAGATCATTCATACACCGATGGGAAACACATTGGAGGTGATGAGGGGTTCAGGGACACTTCGGCATGTGACTCCTGGTGGATTTGAACCACAAATCTTGCATTGGAGAACGACTGCTCTAACCATGAGTGCGGTTAAAACCAAGAAGAGAAAGGGACTGAACTACTAAATCCCTTTTGGCCTTGGGTCCAAACACCATCACCTCAGATTCTGATTCACTTTAGGAATCAAACTAATTTAAAACAGCCCCAACAGAGACTTTAGCTAAAACAAAAACGGCAACATCTTAGAAAGTTGTGCAGATAAGAAGCAAAATTTTTTGTATGCTAATGGTTCAGGAAAAGGCCCAATGAACACCTAAAGTGTTAGGATTGTGTTTAAATCTTTACCAAGAACTATCAAAATCAATTAGTATATTTGCTAAACTCAACTATTTTCAGTCAGATCATCTGGACAGTTTCTTCTTCCTTTTTTAAATTTTATTTTATTTTATTTTGCTGAAACTTTCACCTTCCATCCAGAAGGCTTCATCAGTCAAGGAAATACACAACACAAAACTGATTCTTCCCCCAACAGCTCACTCCAAAGTGGAACAAACCAGTTATGTTGGTGCTAAGATGGTCTCTTTGGCACGCCCCCTCCTCCAGTGCCGGCCCTCTCCCTCGTCGACAATCATGTCAAACTGGTTCAAAACCAACCAAGTCCATGCTCAATAATCCAGGTATACAACCCAACAATTTTCAGTCAGGTCATCTGGACAGTTTCTTTCTTTCTTTTTTTTCCTTTTTTGTGCTGACCTGACTGAAAATTGTTGGGTTGTTTACCTGGATTATTGAGCATGGACTTTGTTGTTTATATTTGCTGAACTGTTCATGAACCACTGGATGGTATTTATTGAAAATGAACTGAATTTAACATGGCCACCACAGCCAGTTTACAGTGGAAATGACAAAAAGTATTTAAGGATTCAAGGTTCTTTATTTGTCATACACACCACATGTACATGTGGTGGGACAAAATTGTATACACAGGGTCCCAGTTACTGTACATCCAATAAAAGTATAAAATGCAAAAGAAAAACAGTAATATAATCTAAGGTATAAAAACAATACGCCAATCAGCAGCATGTCAGGTCTATAACACTCAGTTTTAAATTGACCTAAAACTTGATGTGGTATTAGCTGGCTATTGTTTTCAACATGAGCACAACTCATTGTAGAGTATCCTTGTTTAAAACTTTAGCTCTTGTAGTCAACGAAACACGACTGCTAGACAAATTTCAGTGAATCTCCCAGAAAGTAACCGTAGACAGTACACATACAACTGATTGACTTTCAGGGTCGACCCCATTTAAGATGGCTGCACCAGCTAATGAACGTCATCCTACCTATGCCTACTGCATCTATATATCGTTGAATTTGAAGGTTTTAGCTACATTTTGATATAGTTGCAATGAATTCCAACACATTTTCACAGCTCAAGTGCAAAATTGCCATATAGCACAAGATTATGAATGTTTTTATGCTCAGGCTAGAATAAATCAATGCACCCATTCTCAACATTATTTTTATTTATGACTTTTGCATGCAATGAAATGCATCACTTGGAGAGTTGTTAAACCTTTAACTCATTTATAATCACCTCCTTTAGAACTGCAGGGTTTTTATCAAGTTTATTTCTCTTTTTATTTTAAATTTTCACATTTGTGTCTTAGTTGCTGTAATACACCACTAAAATTAGTCTTCTTGACTTTTT
Organism: Garcialebias charrua; assembly: GCA_038048925.1. NCBI lineage: Eukaryota > Metazoa > Chordata > Actinopteri > Cyprinodontiformes > Rivulidae > Garcialebias > Garcialebias charrua. The sequence goes on along the minus strand of JBBPBX010035894.1, from coordinate 22,104 downwards.
AGCTACACATTTATATGAATGATAAATTGTGACATTTTACCATGATCCATTACTCATGCACACGCCTTGCTTTAAGACCAGCTGTTTTTATTTATTTATTGTTTTTCTTTTCTTCTTCTTTCTTTCCCCAGCTTTCATTTAGCTGTGGAAATAATAGGTGTAATAGGAGAGCAGAATATTTTTAGCCAAGGGGATCATCCACTGGCTGTTTGTGTCAAAGCTGTCCTGACATGTAATGGTAATTCTAATACACAATATAATGTATCCTTAGAAGAAACATGATTTTAGATTTGTCCTTGACAAACTCCACAAGTGGAGCAGGTCGTTATCAGGTGAAATCACTGGGGGCTGTGACAACTGCCAGAAGAAGTGATCAAGTGTGTGACTTTGGCAAAAAATGAAAACAGAAGTGGCTGTATTTTATTTTTATTGTTTTACCTTTTGAACTTCTTGTGCTCCCCATCCCCATCTTCTCGCATAAAGCATCTTTGCCACAACACATTTCATCCCAGAGGGAAAACCACGTGCAAACAGATCATGGATTTTCTGCTCTCCTTACCACCGATGGGGCAGACATTGGTACATTTCAAACTGCTGCTGGGTACAAACCTGTCTTTTATTCCTCCTCTGAAACAGTGAGGAGAAAAGACGTCTGCTAACAGACGGAAAAAATGTGGGGGGAAAACGTGATAAGAACAGGAGTGGCTGTCAGATAGAAAAAAGGAGTATTAGCCTAAAGCCAAAGTGTTTGGAGCAAAAGAGTGTTTGGGGGTTTGATGAAAAGATGTGAAGAAAGAAAGAAAACACTGTTTGTTGCACGTAGCTGTGGATTAGTCCCAACAGCCTCAGGAGTCAATCACTTTGCTTGGCTGACTCATCTCAGAGAAGATGTGAGGATAACAGCGCAGTTGTAACCACCAACCAGGGGGAGAAGGTGGAGGAGTCACCAGTAGAGGTGACAAACAAAGATGGAGCAGAAGAGCAAAGCTTTCAGGATGTTACGGCCCCCCCTTTGTGAGGAGAAGGGGAGTAACATGACAACCACAAAAATTCAAGAGTCCAAGTGAATGTTATAAAACAAGGGATTTATTGTCACAGCCAACACAAAAATCCCTTGGAGTCTCATACAAACTGTGGGGGAGAAAGGGACAGTTAGGTGGTGCCAAATCAGAGAAAACAATAAAACAGGGCCTAACTATAGTCTAAGCTACATAAAATAATTAGAAAAGAAAAGCCTTGCTAACCTTATCTAACAAAAGTTTCATCAAAACTTACATGGGTGGCACCCACCTACTTACCTGGTGTATTTAACAGAAAAACACCTACGTGTTGGAAATGTACAGGGTACCCCAAACTTACCTAGTCCTCTAACTCCCACCACAAACCTTTACACAGAGCACCAACAATGAGACATGCATCAGCTAGGCCAGCCAGGTGGAGAGACTGCCTGCTGTAGGTGGAGACTTCATCTGCTACTCAGCTGGAGACTTCTGGAGACTTCCTCTGTTCCTCAGGTGGATTGCTTATACAAGGCCTCCTTGGATGCTGATTGGCCCATGTGTGGAGAGGAGCTAATCAAAGGAGATTGATACCAGCTTCCTTACTCTCTGTGAAGGGACAAACACAAGGGCAGGAGAAAGAAAAACACATACAGCCTGACAAAAATGTAACATACAGCCTGACAAAAATGTAACACCTCCTCCCTTAAAAGTCCAAACAAAATGTTTGAAATGCTCAAAGTTAAACACAAGCCTAAAGTGCAGGTGACAAAGTTTATGGCAGATCTTCTGAATGACTAAACAAAACATACACAAGGCCACTGGCCGTAACACAGGAATAAAACTATGATTCCTCAACTTCTGGCAGCTAATTATATGCACATTAGACTAGAGACCATCCATCAAAAATTGAAAATTCAACTTGAAACTTTAAATGTATATTTAAAGCTACACTAACATCATCACATTACATGTGAAAATATCCAAAAATTCAACTTTTTTTTTTTTGTGCAATATACTCCTCATCTCATTTATGGCGAGTCTCAACGGGGAACAGTGGTGCAATAATGCTTTTGCACTAGTGTGTGTGTTCATTTGTTGTATTAATAGTAAAATATCTCCTGAATCCCAGATTGAATTGCAGTCAAACCTAAAGAAAGTCATAATTTGATACATGTCTGCAAGTGACAAACTTTGGGGTTGGCCTAACTCAAAATGGCCAGTACAGCTATGGAAACTTAGCAAACAGAAATGGCTTTTAGTCCATCTGTTTTACAGATATTGAATTTGAATTAATCAAATAATTAATTAATAATCACTTTAGCTTTGGTTGTCCTTAGGCTTTTTCTGTGAGTAGCAAGTTGGCCATCTGGCCTAAAACATTTGATTATTGTACATTATGACCGATTGTTTTGGATGGGTGTGTTTTGCACGTTAAAATCCTACTTTTGAGATTCCAACAGGAGGTTGGCTTAAAAGACAGCAGTGAAGGCTCCCTGTGGGACAGATCTGGTTAGTTGGCCGTACACTGAGGAAGTCATCTGGATGGGGGACGAAACGTTTCTCATTTAAATAAACTGGTCCAGATGACATGATTTAACCTTTGTTGTTTTTAAATTAATCGTGTTGGTAACTGAAACTAATCCCAATTAATACTCAGCACTAATTGATCACAAGAGATCTGTGTTTAAAAGTTTGCCTTTAACTACTGAAATCAACTGTTAGCAACATATATCACTACTTAAAATATGTTAATTTAATTCTGCTGAAGGAATTATTAGATTATGATGAGCTAGTGGGCTGTGTTGTCATTATTGTATGTTCCCTTGCTATGACAAAACTAGCTTTTAACCCATCACACGTGAGATGCACCCAGGTAGAGCAGTGGGAAGCCATATACCATATTTTCCAGCCTATAAGTCACACCTTTTTGCCTAATTTGCATGCCCTGCAACTTATAGGGTGAAGCGTCATGTTTAGGGATTTTTTCCCATATTTTTAGACCAATTTTCATTTGAGATATGACCGTTTCCATTCATTCTGACGAAAAAAATGGAGCAGTACCACTTTCGGCCGCTAGGGGCGCAGTACCACTTTCGGCCGCTAGGGTCCACCGACCATTCCCAGCTCATGTGTCCGACGGCAGCCTCCTCTGGTCAGACTCACTCTGTCGCAGCACGGCCTCCTGCTCTCTGGAGGTATGAACTACTGTTAGCTCAGTGTTTTACTGTTAGCAATGCAAAATAGGTCAAGAACCACCGGACAGATTTTGATGAAACTTACAGAAAGTATTCACTGGATGGACATTTACAACCTATTAGCTGTAGGAGATGTTTGAGCTAAAATTCGATTTATTTATAATTTATTTTCGCAGCGCGCGCGCACTTCTGGAAGACCGTCAAAGCGAAACAATTTAAATCCAGCTGATTTGAACATTACGTAAATTTTTAAAGGAAAAGTTAAGCTCAGAAACACTTTTGCTATAATGTCAGCAAACATCCATCCATCCATCCATCCATTTTTGTCCGCTTATCCGGGGTCGGGTCGCGGGGGTAGCAGCCTAAGTAGGGAGGCCCAGACTTCCCTCTCCCCAGCCACTTGGAGCAGCTCCTCTGGGGGAATCCCAAGGCGTTCCAAAGCCAGCCGAGAAACATAGTCCCTCCAGCGTGTCCTGGGTCTTCCTCTGGGTCTCCTCCCGGTCAGCAAACATATATATTTTAAAAGGTGTATATCTTGTTAAATTTTAAAGAAATGAAGCGTATCCGCTCGCTGCGCGTGCACGCTTCGCAGCACCGATGTAGCAAAACTATATTTTTTTAATTCAGCTGATTTGACCGGTACGTGCATTTATTAAGGAAAAGTTCAGCTCAGCCACAGCTATAATTTTCAGCAAATAAATAATTGTTTTTTAGTGTTAATCTTGTTAAAGTCCTACCGTGCACACTCCTGTGGCCATTTCGCAACCAATCCATTTTGGGCAACACACAGGCCCACATTTCCAGGTTGTCACTGCTGACGCATAATAGATGTGATGTACAGTATACGGCGGTGCAACACGTTTATGGTATTTTCCACTTTACTGAACATAATTGTACTGATGCGACTTATAGGGCGATGCAACTTATCGGGCAGAAAGTACGGTAGATGCCCTGGGAGCATAGGGATTTGGTGTCTTGCTCAAGAGCATCATGGAATGTGAACATGGCGGGGAGTTGAGTTTGCAACTTTTTGGTTCCAAGCCGGCTGCACTTCCTCCATCTCAGCCCCCTATGGTCGTAGCTGATAGTAGTGATTTGAAACAGTGTCAACAACTGGATGGATTGTGTGTAAACTGTTAGGAAAATTATCATAGGGTGTAGATCTTCAACCAGTTAAGCTTTGGTCCAAGATGGTCAGCACAGATGATCAACTTTATCTCTCAGGACCATAGCTATACCTCAGTAAATTTGACAGATATTGACCTAAAACCTTGTATGGTAGTGGCTGAGAATCATGCAAGATCACACGTAATAATGCAATAATGTGATAGAGTGCAAAGTTATTTTTTATGTCATCATCTCCAGTTGTAGATGAATAAAATGACTAAAGATGTCATGTCAACATAAGATGATCTTCGTGTAAAACTATGACAGGTGGTAGGTATTCCTTCAAGGAATGCTAGACATTTTATTTATGTATTTATTTATTTATTTTCGGCTCTGTTCAGAGCAGCTTCCTGTTTGATTTATTTTATTTTTTTTACAAATGCCATTATCTGTAAAGCTTAAAGCTATGAAACAAAACATCCAATAACTTTGGTTTTGTGAATTATGGAAACAAAAGCAAAGCATTTCCTATAGATTTTATGTGACAAGTAAGTTTGCAAATGATCAGCAGTGTACATGCATTCTCTTTAAATCAGCACTGAACTGATAATGGTGGGCCGGTTATTTCTGATCTACTAAACCGAGTTCTGCTGCTGCTTCTGGTGTTGTGTGCCTGCGCTGGCTCCAAGGCATTTTTATTATTGAATAGTTACTTTCATGGAGACAATTAAACCTAATATCATTTTCTAATTAGTGCAATTCCTGCTCCAAACGCAATTTATTAGAAGTGATCCCCAATTATGTAAAGTTAATTTTAGCTACTGAGTGTTATATATATATAATTATAGAGTTAGAATAATTCATCATTAATTATCTCATTTCTACCAAAAAGGTTTGTCATTTAACTAAACAGTAACTGATTGATTTGCATGCACGTATTATTTACTCTGTTACCAAACTATAAGGATGGACGAACCTCAGAGATGACTGCACGGTTTAAGATTTAGACAAAATGCAAATTTTACACTTTTAAAATAAACTCTACCCACCAGTGGAAACTAACTAGGTGTGCTAGCAATGCAAACATTTATGATACAATCAAGTGATTCAGTTAATTATACTTAGTTAGTTATCTAACAATGTTGCACACATTCTGAGATAATGTTTCTTATCGCCTTGCTTTACTCTTCTTTTTATGTTAGCAGTAAGATTATATACTTATAAGACAGCAAATGTTTCCCTACTATTAAACTGAAAAAATACAATAAAACAATTTTCTATGCTTTCTGAAAAAAAAAAAAACATTTTGAGTATCAGTTAGACTAAGTTATCCATCTGATGTTTATGCTACACCCTGGCTCACCACCAGTAAACGTGTTGTCTTCCTGTTTGCTTTCAGCCTATTTAGATAACTCTGAGCCTTTGCTGCAATTACTTAATGTAAAAAATGAACAACAACACACCGGCTGAAATGTGAAGCCAAAGAGAAGTGCATTAAAGTGCAAAGCCATTATTGTCTCCTAGCAGCTGACCAAACATCTCAGGTTAGCCAAAAAGAAAATTGCTGATGTCCATAATGAAGACAACATTAGGAAATAATTAGTTGTCTAACCGTTAATTTATAACTTTTTTCTCCATTCTCCTGTCAAAACATTAGTTCTAGAAAAAAAAGTAAGTTTCACAAAAAATGAGCAAAGGTTTGGTGTGTTTATCCCCCATTTATAATCACAGTTCTGACCAATTGACAGCACAAGTTCTGTGTGTAAAATGTTGACATTAACGATTGGAATCAATTCTGTTTGTTAGCAAATTGTTTTGTGAACCACTGGATGGATTTTAAATAAATCTTTAGAAAGTAATACAAGGATGTACATCTGTTACTGATTACTTTGCCATTAAATTTATTACATAATTTATCTAGCAATAGAAAACACAAATATGGCTTTACCCCAGTCCATGTACAGATAGGCTATGGAGCTAAAATCTGCTGTGTTAGTAGCCAATAGTTATTCACATCACATGTTCCAAGAACTGAAAGATCACACAACATATCACTGACAGTGTACCTTTAATTATTCTCAAGGTCAGACCAAAACAATCTGTAAATCTGTCATGCATAAGATGATCTTGGTTTAAAACTTCAGCATGAAAGTTAAAGGTGATACTTGTTTCTTTAAGGAACTGTTCACTTTCTGAAGTTTTTCTGTGCTGCTCATATGGTGGGCTGGAAATTTACCCAGCATGTGCCCCTACTGCAAACTTCTAGGATGTGCTACTTATGATCTTGAACAGAGAAAAATAAGAAATGTTGAGGGAAAAAGAGTAAGTGTTACTTTTTTACCACCACTACCATCAGTTTTAAATCATCATCATCAACTTTATTCGACAGACTCGTGGTCCACAAAAAAACACAACACACACAACACATACCGAAAAAAATTAAAAGAATAAAAATATATATAATAAAAAATAAAATCTTATAAGAGACTTGCGTACCAATGATTCCACAGAGCAGACTGGTATCTTAGCGCACTGACAGAGGGATGTGAAAACGTTACAATAAGACTGTTCATTGAGCTGCACAAACGACGCATAAACTTGTACATCAAATTTCTCATGAGCGCCTGAAACATTCTGACACGTGCATTACAGAACATTTCACTTGCACTGCTGAACCTTGGTTTCTTAAAGGAGACCACATATAGGTATTTAAAATTTTTATGTTATGTCTGTGTGCTATCTTGACAATATTAATTCATTTTAATACACAAAATAATTCTTAGATAATTAATTATACCCTTTTTAATTCTGCCATTTTTAACTTTCGTTTTGAACGACCGGTTTCTTGAAGTCCACGCCCTTCAACGATCTGTTAACGCCCTCTGTAACAGCCAGTATCTGTAATGTGTTGTTGTTTTAAAATTAGCTCTTTTTTTATTACTCATTTGACTTACTGTTAGTGCTAGCTTAAGATAACTTACCGAAACCCGTCTGAGCGCGCCGCAATTTGCTGCTCCTTTTAGCATTAGACCACCCGAATCCGAAGCTAATGTTAGCTTGTTCCTCTTCCGGTGTTCGCCAGCTCCGCTCGTTGCACGCGGAGATTTTGGGAGTTATCGCTGTTCCAGTCAAGACAACACAAAGTTCACCAAGTGTCTCCCGTAAATTAATCCGTAAGGAGAAGGTCCTCGCTGCTGCGAGGCTGAAATGAGGCTGTACAGTTGAAGCTCCGCTCCATCGCGCCAGAAGAGGGTCCCGTCGCAACCGGTCCCTACGCCGGGGGTCCGCTCGTTTAATTTTTGCCGGCTGCGCGTTGGGAGCGATCGCAAATACACTAAAAATTGAACTAAAACATAAAAATAACAATTATACTTTATTTATAAAGCCATTTAAAAAAACCACAGCTGCAACAAAGTGCTGTACACATGAAATTAAGAACATATAAACAAAAGATGAGATGAAATCATGAAAAACAACAGTCATGTGTTTAATACAGAAGTGGGTTGAGCCTAACCAGGGGTTGCTAGGTGAGGGGCTGGACTCAGGTTTGAGGTGATTGGCTACGGCTTGTGACGTCAATAACTGCAGGAAGTGTGAATCCAGGTGTATTTATCAAAAATAAATAAATCTACTTAGAGTAAATAAACCACTGGGTGCATTTTTTTGGCACAAGGACTGTTTTTTTATGAAGTAAATACCCAAAGTTGAGTAAAAAAAACATTAAAAAGTGAATTTTGCATCTGTGGTCCCCTTTAAGTAGAATTCTTAGGGAGTCATTATAAGCAACCTTAAGCTTCTGCATGCTAGCTTTTTTTAATTTACACCACAGAGGAGCTGCATACAAGGATGTACAGTAAGATTTAAACAAATGTATTTTTACCTCATTAGTGCACATGTGAAACTTCCTCCTCAGAATGTTTGCCTGGGCGTACAACATGCGACACTGTCGATAAATGTCATCATCATCACATAGCTGGTCAGTGATGTAGTGACCCAGATATTTAGTTTTTGAGCAAACATTTAACTTTTGTCCTGACAAAAAGAAATCAGGGAAACAGAGTTGTTTGTCTGCTTTAGTCCTACATATTAGCACAACCGTTTTCTTAGCATTGTACTGCACATCAAATCTCAGCCCATAATCAGAGCAGATATTCAGTAACTGTTGAAAACCAGCACTGCTGGGCGAGAGGACAGCCAGGTCATCAGCATACATAAAGTGATTAACCAGGGTATCACCGATCACACATCCAGTTTTACAGAGGTTCAATTCTTTTGACAGGTCGTCCATATAAATGTTAAACAGGGCAGGTGAAAGAAGCCCACCCTGACGCACACCGTTACTCACACCAAAGGAAGCAGAGATGTTATTGCCCCATTTTACATGCATTTTCTGGTTAGAATACCAGTAAACTAAAATTCGTATAATAATATCTGGAACACCTCTCTGTTTTAATTTGTCAAATAACTTGTAATGATTGACACGATCAAATGCCTTAGAGGCATCAATAAACCCAATTAACACAGATGATTTTTTTGATAGATATGCTCTTGCTGCCTCTTTCAGGCCATAAATACAGAAATCAGTTCCCAACTTGGCTTTAAAACCAAATTGATTATCTGTTGTACTAATAAACTGATTAAGACGATCAAGCAAGATTTTTTCTAACACTTTAGAGATCACACTAGCTAAAGCTATTGGTCTGTAGTTATTAAGGCTACCAACCTTACTAGTTTTGTCCTTAATTACCGGCACAAGAGTGATAGATAATAAAGAATCAGGCAACTGTCCATGTGTTAGAAACCCAGAGAAACAAATTGCAAGCAGCACAGCCACTTTTTGGCTAGCATATTTCAGATGTTCTGCTGTTAAGTGTTTTGCTGTTAAGTGTTTTGCTGAGCTTGAACTTCAGAGGGTGAGCATATACATTATAGCCATGGAGTGCTTGCCTCCTCTAGAAAGTAAAAGTGCATGTTAGCAGAACTTTAAGACAAAGAGGTGTGAAGTAGAGGCCAGCAGACAAGCCCCATTGATGCCAAGACAGGCTGATGATGACACAAGCATGATGCAACGGAGATAAAGAGGAGTGGGAGTAAAGAGGTGCAGAGGAATAAGCTGATTGGTGAGGGGAGCACTCATTTAGCAAGACAAACAGCTTCATTTAAAGTTAGCCAAGCACAGAGACACCCTGCATCCTGCAAATGGGTCGACATTTGCATATTCTCTTTGACAGAGGATACAAGTTCTATTTCCCCTCTCTGGTCTCACATTTCTAGTGATAATGGATTATTTGGAGTCCTGCCATAAAGAACTTCTTTCTTTGATTTGCTTGTGAACAAATTTCCCATTTGGATTTAGTGAAGTCATTCCTCTTCACTCCAGATCAGTAGCTGATATTGTCACAGTCGTATTTATACCCAGAAAATAAGGACCGTTTGCTGTTTTGTTTCATTGGCAGCCTACAGAAAGAAACAGCTGAGTGTCATTCTACGACCATCAAACGGCAGCAATGACAAACTCCCTACCATTACATTTGATTTCTTCCTCTCTCTCTCTCTCTTACAGTAATGATCCACTGATGGTTTTTACAGCTGAGAATGAAATTAAAGTTTTGAACTTGGTAAACAGAGTATAATGATTATCTACTAAACACTCTCAGCAGCTGTAGATATGATTTTTTTTGTTAGTTTTTTTGCAACGTTCAAGAAATTATTTAGCAGGCAGAAGGTACTTTAGATACAGGCAAACATAAAACAGATTGCTTTTGTCCTCTGTTTTGACCGAAAATATTGATTTGTTGCACTCATCGGATGTTTTTAAGAGTTGGAAGTATTTTTATGTCATGTTATCACCATTATTATTGTTCAGGTACATAAAGTAGAATCTCATTTTTGTTATGGACTCAGTTGGTACTGCACGATTGTATTCACATAGATGCTATCTTTATGCCTACATAAACAAACAACAATCCTGCTATTATTCAAATAAATAATTAATCCAGTTCAGTTCAGTTTATTTGTATAGCGCCAAGTCAAAACGGAAGTCATCTCTGGGCACTCTACATACTATACAATAAATAATTAATGTCTATATGTTTTAGACGTTTCACTACTTCTACCATACAGTGCATGCATGTATTAAAAAGATGGGGAATATATCATGATATAGATATTTCAAACTCAAAATATTTTCTGTATTTTCTTGTAGTTTGTAGAGGAGTACGCAGCTTCAATATTGAGATGAGACATTTTTCACTCTATATATTAAAAGTTGTACTTGATAGCTGACATTGCGATTCTTTTACCATTGAAGTATTGGTAACACTTTACAATAAGGTGCAAAAAAAAAAAAGTGCTTAACTATTAGGGAACGCCTAAGGAACAAATCAAGAGCTAATGGGTAATTAACCAGTACTTACTGGGGAAAACACAGCCAAGTCTATTTAGGGGACTACTGGTTAGTTACCTTGTAAATGAAGAGGAACTAATCAAGAACTAATGGGTAGTTACTAAGAAAATCAAAGAGGAACGAATCAGGAGCTAATGGATAGTTAACCAGTACTTACTAGGGAACACACAGCCAAGTCTAATTGGGGGACTACTGGTTAGTTACCCCAGAAACAGAGGAGAAATACTCCATGAGTTCTGAATACTGTACTGTAAACCAGTGAGGTCACAGCTCATAATTGTCAAAAACCTGTTTCCTAGTGATTACTGATTTTATTACCCATTAGTTCTTGATTAGTTCCTCTTTGTTTACACGGTAACTAACCAGTAGTCACCTAATAAGGTGTGGCTGTGTGTTCCCCAGTAAGTACTGGTTAATTGCTCATTAGCTCCTGATTCATTTTTCTTTGGTTTCCACTAATATCCATTAGTTCCTGATTAGTTCCTATTCATTTCCTAAGTAACTAACCAGTATTCCCCTAATAAGGCTTGGCTCTGGGTTCCCCAGCAAGTACTGGTTAACTACCTATTAACTCCTGATTTGTTCCTCATTCATTCCTGAGATGTTCCCTAGTTGTTAATCAAATTTAGTGCACCTTATTGTAAAGAGTTACTGAAATATTCATTTTTCCATTTTTATCCTATCAGTTTTTGGGCATGTAAAGGAATGAAATGGTTCTGAATGCAAGTTTATACCTCTACTACAGAGAACCTGACCTCAGCACTTTGCTCTTCAATTAGCACAATTAAAACTTTCTGAACATTTTCACTTTGAAATGAGGTCTTTGCAATTGTTGTTTTATTCAAGAAAATATGTAATCTAAATGTTCTGATTCTAAACTATATATTTTACAAGTGGGTGAGTGAGTGTTAATTGGTAACTGACCTCTGGAGCTGTTATCTACTGCTGTGTGGGTCTTGTTTTTATTATTATTATGCTATAAAACAATGAAAGCGAGAGCCTTACTAGAGAAAAGCCAAGCTGTAATTTTAATGAGGATCCTTCAGTAAAGTGAAAACCCATCCAAAAATACAACCAACCAAACAAATAATGATAATAATAGTAATAAAAACAACATGAAATGCTAATAATCACAGGTCAAAATGCTTTTTTTATTTTTTAAAATACATATACCTCATGATTAATTTCCTCATGGTACAGAAAAAAACAAACTTTGGCATTTTTGAATTTTATTTTATCTACCATATTTTTCTGGCTACAAAGCACACTTAAAATCCTTTAGTTTTCTTAAACATTGACCGTGAGCCTTATGATCAAGTGCACCTATTGTACTGTATTATCTCTGGTTGTGATTACTGACCTCAAACCCATTTTATGTGGTTGTTCTGAAAGAGTTGAATAAAGTTTGACTTATATAACTGTTTTGTTTTGCTTAATGTGCCTTATAATCGGATGCATCTTATAGTCCAAAATGTATGGTGCTTTTTTAATACATGGAGTTTCATTTAGACACAATAAATTGTTTTCTACAGAGATGTGTTTTAGACAGACATTCTGATGTACAAAAATAAAAACAAAACATTGTTTTGATTCAGAGAATTAAGCTTAGCAGCAAGGCTTTTATGTTAAAA
>JBBPBX010035893.1:0-31800 GCA_038048925.1 Garcialebias charrua | reverse complement strand
ACCCGCTTAAAGTGCCCAATGATACATGACATATTATTAGGCACATGTCACTGATACGTTAAACAGCAATTAAACTCTTCCGTAACAATTTTTCAGTATGCGGCGCTTGTTTATTACATTCGCTTATCCAGCAAATTATTATATAATTAATACTTCTGCACTTACTACTTAATACTTGACCATGTTTTGCTTTGATACAGTTTTATAAATTATATATCATGTTTTAATACAAAGCCAACTGGTTTGTTGTTCATTTATTGAAATATACCGGTAAGTATCAGAGAAATTTGGAAATGTTTAATATGCCTAAAAATCAAAATCAATAGACGATTACATTGTACTAACCAGTGTACTTTGATTTCTCAGCACAGTACAGTATATGGACCAACCATTGTAAAGTTAGTTTTACATTGGACATTCACGCTCTGTGGCTTCAACGCTGTCCAACGTCCAATGTGAAACTAACTTTACCATGGTATACCCACTACAAAAATGTACACTACACCACTGGATTTAGGTGTATCAAACCCATTTCCCTCCAAAATAAATTGTTTGATTTTGTGTAGATCTTAGGTTTTGGAAAATGAGGAAACTGCCTTGACAGTCTAGCTATGTAAGTTGTAAAAAATAAAATAAAAAATACATTTTATGTCCATTTTTACTGTTAAAGTATCAGTTAAAACTTTTGAAGTGGCTTTCTGTGGAAAGGGTATGAGCAAATACTACCTAACATGGTTTAAAGAGCTCTTTGAATTACTTCGGTTTGGAGACTCAGTCTAATTATCACCAAAATCACCAGTCTCTGTAAATATGAAAAATAGAGGACAAAAGTCACCAGACTCGGAGAGAAACAACTCAGATATGCAAGACTTTAGAGAATCACTCAACTTTATGAGTGGACAAATAGAAAGTTTAACAGCAAAGATGGTTTCCCAGGACAGTCTGGTTAAAGAAATAAGAGAACTGAAAGAACTGGTAACTAACAAAGACAAGATAATTGCTGATTTAGAACAAAAAATAGAGGATTTAGAACAATTTACAAAGCAAGACAACGTGGTCATCTCAGGACTTGATGTTAGTAAGTGTCGGACACATCAAAGAGCTAATAACAATGATCCAAGTGAGTATGAATCTCAGGAAGAACAAGGGACTCTGGAGGAACTTGTAGTTAATTTCTTAAAGGACATGAACATGGACATAAACTATGAGGACATTTCATTCTGTCACACCCTGCCCAATAATTCACCAAGATTCAAACCGTCAGTGGTCGTTAAGTTCATTAGCAGGAATACTAAAAACTATGTTATGCAAAATAGAAGAAATCTGAACGGAACATACGTTTACATAAATGAACATCTTACCAAAAAAAATGGAAAAATTGCAAAAGAAGCAAGGTGGTTAAAAAACAAAGAAAAAAAAATAGCATCAACATGGACTAGAAATGGATACGTCTTTATCAAAGCAAAGGAAGGGTCTCAGCCTAAAATGATAAAAGAGCTGACGGATCTGGATGAATTCAAGAGATGAAAAATTACAAATCAATGAAACAACTCACAATCAAAATGGATAAAATATACGGTGAAATGAACAAATACATTAGAACATGACAACATACGAAGACTCAGAACCTAAAATATATAATGTTGAAAATGTGATTGATGCAAATTTTTTTCCTGTAATAAATGATAGCGAATATTATAATGAAGAGCAGTTTAATGACATCAATATATCAAATGGAGTTCTCTCCATTATTCACTTTAATAGCAGAAGTATAAATGCAAACATATCCAAAATAACAGATTACTTAAAACAATTAAATAGAACTTTTACGATAATAGCGTTGTCAGAGACATGGCTTAATGATGATAACACTAGTAATATTCACATCGAGGGGTATGAATTATATCATATGAACAGAAATAATAAAAGAGGTGGTGGTGTCGCACTATTTGTCAATAATGAAATAAAATGTAAATTAAATAATGAAATGTCAATAATAGTTGATAATATTATGGAAATGATAACAATAGAAATTATAAACAAAAACGATAAAAACATAATAATAAGTTGTGTATATAGATCACCAGGAGCAAATATAGAAATATTCACTGATAAAATCTTGGAACTAATGGAGAAAAGTTTTAATAAAAATATTTTCTTGTGTGGAGACTTTAACATTGATATGGGAAATAAAACAGATTCAAATAACATAAGCACATTTATAAACTCAATGTACAGTTTAAATATGTATCCATTGATATCAAAGCCAACAAGAATTACAACTCATAGTGCTACAATAATTGATAATATTTTCACAAATATAACAAATGGGGATGTGATTGGTGGTATCTTAACGACCGACTTAAGTGATCATTTACCAGTTTTCACAATCTTTAAAAATGATCAAAATATCACAAAAGCAGACACAACGAAGAAAAAAATCATAAACACATCAAAAAAAGTTTTGGAAAAATTGAAAGAGGATCTGGATAAACAAGACTGGAATGATGTGTATGTTGATGATGCGAACAGGGCATATGATGAGTTTATGAATATCTTGGAAACCCTGTATGAAAAGAATTGTGTGCAAACAAATTACACAAAGAGAAATACGAATGATCAACCATGGATGACAAAAGGGTTAAGAAATGCATGTAAAAAAAAGAATTATTTGTATTCATGTTTCTTGAAATTGCGAAGTCAGAGCGCAGAAGAAAAATATAAAAAGTATAAAAATAAATTAGTAGGGATTATAAGGAAACATAAGAAAGAATATTATAGTAAATTATTAGATAAAACTAATGGTGATATGAAAGCAACATGGCGAGTAATGAATGGTGTACTGAAGAATCATAAAGCAAAAACTGGTATTTCAAAATATTTTGTAAAAGACAACGATGAAGTTCATGATGAAAATGAAATTGTAAATGGATTTAATCAATATTTCGTGAATGTTGGATCAAGCCTTGCAGCTAAGATACCAAAAGTAGATAAAAATATGATCCACTCAATTACAGGTTGTGCAAATAGTATTTTCCTAAATGGAACTAACAAAGAGGAAATAATGAATGTAGTAAAACATCTTACAGACAAGAGATCGAAAGACTGGGTGGACATGGATATGATGTTTGTAAAGGACATAATGAGTCATGTTATTGAGCCGTTCACATACATATGTAACTTATCATTTTCAACAGGAATTTTTCCAGATAATATGAAAGTAGCTAAGGTCGTTCCTCTTTTTAAAAATGGTGATAAATGTGTATTCAACAATTATAGACCTATATCCTTGTTACCACAGTTTTCAAAAATTCTTGAAAAACTATTTGTAAACAGACTAGACCAATTTATAGATAAACAAAATATTCTAAGCAGCAGTCAGTATGGGTTTAGATCAAAAAACTCTACATCAATGGCTCTCATGGAATTAATGGAACAAATAACTACTGCTGTCGATCAAAAACAACACTGTATCAGTATCTTTGTTGATTTAAAAAAAGCATTCGATACTATTGATCACACCATTCTCCTTGAAAAACTGAACAAATATGGTATTAGAGGACCAGCATTACAGTGGGTATCTAGCTACTTAAAAAACAGGAAACAATTTGTACAAATAAATGATGTAAGATCTGACCTCTGTAATATCACATGTGGAGTTCCTCAAGGCTCTGTACTTGGACCAAAGCTTTTTATTTTATATGTGAATGACTTGGTAAATGTGTCAGGACTCCTTAAATGTGTACTTTTCGCAGATGATACCACTTTTTTCTGTTCAGGTGAAGATATAGAACAAATGTTAGAATTGATAAAGACAGAATTTGTCAAGATACAAACTTGGTTTAAAATAAATAAATTATCATTAAATCTAGAGAAAACTAATTACATGATATTCGGTAATAGAAAGAAAACTGTCGATGTTCCACTCAAAATTGAGGATGTTGAGATTTGTAGAGTGAATGAGGTGAAGTTTTTGGGTGTTATCATTGATGACAAACTGACATGGAAACAACACATAAATTCTGTAAGAATAAAAATAGCTAAATCGATAGCAGTACTGTACAAAGTCAGAGACCTATTGAATGATAAAGCTCTGTATTTGTTGTATAACACAATCATTGTTCCACACTTAATCTATTGTATTGATGTTTGGGGGAATGCGTGTAAAACAATCACAAAGCCTATTTTTGTATTACAGAAAAGAGCTGTAAGAATTATCACTAGAAAGCATTACCGTCATCCATCAAGTACATTATTTTATCAACTAAAATTACTGAAGTTCCATGATTTGGTAGACTATAATATTTTATCAGTTATGTATAGAGCTCAAAATAATGCATTACCTTTAAATATCCAAATGCACTTTGTTAAAAGACAAAGTTGTTATAATCTTAAGGGAACAGAGTTGTTTGTAAAACCACAATTCAGAACCAGTTTGAAGGGACGTTCTACCTCAATTCAGGGAATTAGATTATGGAATGGCTTGGAGAATGTAGTTAAAAATGCCAAGTCAATGTTTACATTTAAAAAAATGATCAAAACAAATATGTTAAAAAAATATATGTGAAATAACGTAATGTGTATTGTATTAGTTAGAAAATTAGAAAGTGTTAGTCATTTTGTACTGTATTAGTATTAGTTAGAAAACTAAAAAGAATTAGTCATTTTGTACTGTTGGTTGAAGAATATTATTGTTTAACCTGATTGTTGGAAAAAGTTGGTTGAAGATTATTATTGTTTACATGGTTTGACTACTGTTGTTTAATCTGATTGCTGGAGATAAGGGGCAGATATAATAAGATTTATTCTTCTTTCTGCCACCTTTCATTTTTTTACATTTTGTACACTATCATTATGAGATTGCCTTGTATTGTTTCTTTTGTAAAAAAATGAACAAATTTAATAAACATAAACATAAACAAGACCAGAAGGCTGGCTTATTTTCACCTGTTTTAAAATCATTGCATTGGCTCCCTGTGCGCCTTAGGATTGATTTTAAGATTCTTTTAGTGGTTTTTAAATGTTTCAATGGTCTCGCACCATCTTATCTTGCAGAGCTGCTATTACCCTATGAACCCCCGCAGACACTAATGCCCCTTTTCCACCGGTCGGCACGGGTCGATTATGACGTCATATGTGCGTTCCTCTGGCACTGGACTACTAACAGTTCCAATAGGAAGAACCTAGACTTACGGTGAGGCTTCTTTCTAGTACTATGGCCCCCGTCTGTGGAACAGTTTGCCGGAGAACCTGAGGGCCGCAGAGAATGTTGTTGTTTTTAAGAGCAGGCTTAAGACCCATATTTTAAACTGCATATCCTGAACTGGTTCATCTCTGTTCAGTTTATACATTTTCAACACAATTTCATTTTATTTTATTTATTTACAAAGCATTTTGTGTGTATTGTTTGCTTTCATTTTGTGGGTTTATTGTTTATAATTCTGTACATCACTTTTTCATTCATTCATTCAACCTTTATTTAGTCAGGTAAATCTCATTGAGCCTCGAGGGCTCATTTACAAAAGCGACCTGCTACAAACTAAAGAATGATGAACAGCAATGGTAATTTCCTTAAACAAACAAACAAAAAAAAACATAGGAGAGAAATAGAAAGTGAAATGCAAAGTATCAAAACTAGCAAAACACCACAAGGTAGATGTACAAAATCAAAAAACAAGAACTTTGAGTTGCTTTTAGTATGAACGGTGCTTTATAAATAAAATTGATTGATAGATTGATAAAATCTTATGAAAGAGCAACAGCTTGTTTCAGGACAGACAAATAGCAGCAGTCCAGGACCACGGTCACAAACGATGAGAGAAGGTGCAGACTCAGTGTCCAAAGAAGGGCTGACTTATAGACAAAGAGTCAAGATAAAAATTTGCACACAAATTACATTAATACCAATTACTTACATAGTGGCCCTAATCCAAATGATATTCAAATGTCGTAGCGCCAACAGAGCTATCTATAGTTGGCGAACTGCTCTTAAACAAACAAACAACACCTTCAAATAATTTTAGGACCAGCAGTAAAAGAAATACAGATTATTTCCTTGAAATAAACCTACAAAATAATTAAAGAAAAATGACATGATAAAAGCTTCTCCTGCCATGACCCCTGAACGTGAGGTCATATGTCAGAACCACCCTGCACTAGCTTCTTTAAAATTGCTTTTAATCTGAATTATAATCTGATGATTTCTGCATACTAACTGTGCTAAAATTATTATTCAGCTAGAAATTAATAAATGCTTCGATATTTATTTAAATATTTTAAACTTTGAAAAAAATAATTTCATGTTCCCTTTCAGTCTGGTCTCTTGATGCAACATACTTGCTATGGGAATTGCGCCCCCACGCAATTACCTGAAAGAATATACTCACGCGTTTACGGCTAGGGGCGTCACCGCCGCATCAGAGGCCCCGCCCTCTGGGTACTTAAGCGGCTTGCGCCCCTCCATCTTTCTCTTTTTGCCCTTCACCTCGCTGAACCTGAACTACCTCTTCGCGGGACTTCTCTGTTGCTTCTTCGCTCAACTTGAGGTGAGCTTGCTCCCTGAACAGAGCGCACAGAGAATTATTCCTGCGTACTGCTGGACTAGTAAAAGCTAGTCCGGCACATTTCTCTTAACCCCGAAGTATTTTTTTCTCCTCTCTCTACAGATCGCTTCGCTCGACGGCGCTAACTACGCCACAAAAAAAAGCTATTTCGCTAACTCTTAGCAAGCTAGCCAGCGAAAGCGACGCGACGGAGGAGACATTTCAAGAAAAAAGAAAGAAGATTCTGGAAGGACTCGCTCGCCTCATCTCGGACATGCCTCCGGAGAAAGGAAAATGAAAGGCGAGACTTCCAAGGAAAACCAACGGGACGGCGAGCCCAACTTCACGCGCCTGTCCCAGCGGATGCGGTTTTTCCCTCGCAGCAACGGACACCCACGAGGCCTGTCCAGTCTGCCTGGGAATGCTTCATGCAAAAACAGCACTGGATACGCCCGACTTTTGCCCACACTGCAGCCTCATGATGGATGCGGTGCTGCGGCATCGGGTTAACCTTATCGCCAAAGCCATGGGCGCTTCAGCGACAACAGCGGACATGGACACCACGGAGCCCCTCACTCCCACGCCGGAGCTAGAGAACATGGCTCTACATGACTGCACATGAGTCGAATGGGGCGACAGCCCTGACATTCTGGCTCCTATGGTGGACCTAACTGTCGAGTTCGACACCCGGGGCATGATAAACGAGGACGAGATCTCGATTTCAGCCTCGGGCGAATTTTCAATGGAGGAGGCAGACGTAGAACTGGAGGATCAGGGTGAAGATCTCTCCCAGACCCCGGTACCTGTGCTCCCAGAAACTGACTTTTCCATCCCTGCTCTGTTTGACTTGTGCCACAGAGCAACGGACGCGTTGCACATCCCATGGCCTGAACCTCCGCCTCGCCAACAGGTCACGAGGCTGGTAGGAAACTATTTTTACTCGAAGTAGCAAGCCGCCACGAGGCAAAAGATGCCCGTGTTCCCGGACTTCCTCACAGAACTAACTCGCACCTGGACTCAACCAAGAGCCCCTATGCTTCTTCCCCTCTCACAGTTCCTCGACGTAGATGGGATGGATGAAATGGGAATAGCTAACATGCCTCAGATTGAGGACACACTAGCATCTCACCTGGCTCCTAAATCATCAGGAACAAAACCAACTCTTCCCAGCAAGGTTTGTCGAGCTTCAGCGTCTCTACTCGAGAAATGCTACAGGGCTCAGGGACTCGCAGCACGCGCCATGAATGCGTCCGCGTTAATTCAGGCTTACCTGGCTGAAAAACTGCAACAGCTCAAAAAAACAACGGACAAGCAGGCGGCTGCAGAATTGCTGGACGAAGCCCGCAGAGCAACAGACTTTGTGCTCCGTATGATGGGGACAGCTACTGTTGCACAGGGCAGGGGAATGGCGGAAGTGGTCATCGCGTTTTGCCACCTCTGGATGACTTTAACAGATCTCCCGGAAGGACAAAAGTGCCTTTTCTCCACCACTCAATAGAGCCGGCGGGATTGTTTGGTAAAGCTTTGGAGAAAATTCAGACCAAGCTGGACCAAAGACGCAGACAAGCGGAAGCTCTCCGGGTGGGCATTCCCCGGAGAAGCTTCGCCCCCCAAGGAAGTCTGCTGGAAGCAGACCTGCGCAATCTCTGCACCGCTTGGCAACGCGTGCCCCACCGCAGAAGCGGCTAGCATACGAGGAAGAGCCCAGGCAGAGACCCCCGCCGGGCCAACCTCGCTCCGAGCACGCATGGAGCAAAAACAGGTTTGTCCCCCGCCAGGCGACCAAACACAGGGCCTCCTCGGCGAATCGGGACAACAGACAAAAACGTGCCTGATGAACCAGGTCCACGTTTCCACGTTACACGATCACCTGCCCACGTGGTAACGGGAATGATCCCTTCATGTCCAGACTTTGCTTGTAACACAGTACAAAAAGCTGGTTTATTTACAGCATGCACAAATCATGGTAAATGGAGCTTATTTATATAGTGCTTTCTAGCTCCCTGTGAGGAGCCCCAAAGCGCTTTACAATACCAACCATCTACCCATTCATTCAGACATTCGTACACCGGTAGTGGTAGCCGTCCTTGCAAGGCGCCATCCAGTCCTACTGGGAGCAACTCGGGGTTAAGTGTCTTGCCCAGGGACACAACGACACATGGTGGGCGGACGCGGGATTCGAACCTCCAACCTTCCGATCGGGGGTCGACTGCCATTACCACTGTGCATACATGCTTTCTATGCTGTGAGTGACATAGAATCATGTACGTCATTGCACATATGCACGCATAAAGCTCATGAAACAGCTCCTCTCTGTTTTATTGACTCTCAAAAAAACAACACACAAATATCTTCAGCAAAACATGTCCCTCTGGCTTGTAAGCCGTCATAAAGGGAGAAGGCCTTTTTCCCCCTCCCTCACGGTCCACGGGGTATTAGCCTAATTAATAAACCCCTGCAGAGTGCCTCTGATTCATCTGCAGTGAGCAGACACAGAGGCGTCTGCAAACACCCCCCTCACCTCTCAGAGAGACAGGTGAGGAGGGTCATGTGCTCAAGCCCTCGCACCATTGTGAACGATCGGACAGCCAATACACTAACCAGACAAACACGTGACATGTCCACACCTCAGGGAGGCAAGCTGAGAGAGTCTGACGATGGGAGGGCTACATCAGAGGCCCTCAGGCAGCCACTAACTTCACAGCAGTGACAGTGTTCAGCTTGTTGTGGATGAAAACAAGTCAGAGTTGAATCAGATCTCTCTTCCTGTTTTTCGAGAGGGGCTAAACTCTTTATCACCAAATAATCTGAAGTCTGACAAACCAAAAGGAACACCCCCACGTTCTCACGTTGCAACCACTCCTTTGTTATTAACGAGGGACACGCAATACCCAAGCATTTGCTGATCCAAATCTGCTTTCAAGAATAATTCTCCCAACGGGTGAAACACAGACCTCGGTCGGTTTACCTGGTACCAACGCTCCATTAAAGCCAAGGACCAGTAGACTGGACCACCCTAGAAAACGGATTGGAGTCAGGAGATCTGCTCATTTACATAACTTGCAGTCTCACAGCCCCAGGATTCCAAACTTGGAGGAGGAAAATAGACTTTCTGCTCCAAACCTGTCTAATAAGGATGACAGGTTACATCTGCCCTAAATTATCCCTGAGCAAGGTAACTTGGGGGCACATTGGCAAGGAGGCCTTCTTCCCAACCTGGTTGACCCCCAGGGGTTAACAACCTCTGTGTCACCAGAAGGGGCAGTACAGCCACTTAGGCCAGGATCTGCCAAAAGTCTCAGCTTGATGGCTGAAAATAACAGGTTGATGGTGTCAGGTCTGCCAGAACATGTGGTATTAACCATACAAAATGCCCGTGCTGGATCAACACAATCTTTATATGCACAAAAGTGGCGTATTTTTGAAGCCTGGTGCTCAGAAAGAAATATTATTTCTTATGCATGCGACTTGGCTCAGTTCCTGACTTTCCTTCAGGACTTACTGGAAAAAGGTAATTCTTACTCAACGATTAAAGTTTTCCTATCAGCTATTTCAGCCTGTCACGAAGGCTGGGGACATAGGACACCCGGAGCACATCCAATCATAATAAGATTTATGAAAGGTGTCCTTCGGACTAAACCACCCAGCAGGACCCTGACCCCTGGTTGGGATCTTGGCGTGGTCCTAGGGGCTCTCTGTGACCCTTCATTCGAGCCACTGAGCGTGGTTAAGATAGATTTACTATCTTATAAAACTGCTCTACTCCTGGCACTTTGCTCGGCGAAACGCGTGGGTGACTTCCATACATTGTCTGTACATCCAATGTGTACCAGATTCGTCCCTGATGGGTCAAAGGTCACATTAAGGCCTAATCCCGTATACATTCCCAAGGTCTTGACTTTGAACCATAGGAGTCTAGACTTTGATCTCTCCTCCTTCCCACCTGCTCCTGTCCTGACTCAGGAACAGGAAAGGCTAAAGGCTCTCTGCCCAGTGAGGGCTTTACGCACCTACATGAAGAGAACAGCCGAATGGAAGAAAACAAACCAACTGTTCGTCTGCTTTGCAGCACCTGCTACCGGGAGGGCCCTATCAAAACAACGCCTCTCACATTGGGTGACTGAGGCCATTAAAAGGGCGTACAGTAGCAAAGGTCAACAGGTACCCTCTGGAGTGCATGCTCACTCCACTAGGGGCTTGGCCACTTCCTGGTCATTATTCAAGGGTGTACCAGTCGCAGACATCTGCGCTGCTGCGAATTGGAGCTCATTAAACACTTTTGCAAAGCATTACAGTTTGGATGTTACTGCGGGTGTTGTCACTCAGGCTGTCCTTTCTAACGCACAGTAGAAAGTAGCTTTAAGATACCTGCTGGTCAAGGGCAGACGTTCACTCTAGCATGCATTTTACTGAGTATTTCAAGGGCGTGAATGGATTACGTTCCCATAGCAAGTATGTTGCACCAAGAGACCAGACTGAAAGGGAACTGAAAGTTATGCACCATAACTCATGTTCCCTGAAGGAAGGGAATGAGGTGCAACATATCTGGCCCGTTTCAATGCTGAAAGCTCGGTGAAGTGCAACTTTGGAGAAAAATGGAAGGGCGCAAGCCGCTTAAGTACCCAGAGGGTGGGGCCTCTGGCGCGGCGGTGACGCCCCTAGCCGTAAAGGCGTGAGTATATTTCTTCAGGTAATCGCGCAGGGGCGCAATTCCCATAGCAAGTATGTTGCACCTCGTTCCCTTCCTTCAGGGAACATGAGTTATTGTGCATAACTTTCAGTTTTCCATTGCAGGAAGTAAAAAAAGAAGAAAAAAATACAAGGCTGCCAGCAACAGCACATCATTTGTATTTTTCATCCAATCTTTTTTGGGGGGATGTTAATGGTGTTATCGCTAAGACGATCCTATATTATACTTTCATGCTCAGTTTTTTTTTTTTTTTGGTTAGATTTTTCTTTGATGTAAATCACAGCTGCACCTCCAGGATTTGGATGTATTTAATGAAGCTGACAGGTGAGATCTCGCAGGTAATTTCACATTCAGTCTCGATGGTTAATTACATGTGCAAGGTGCTGCTGCCTACCTGGGGAGACTTTTTCCCCCCCTTCAGCAGAACCTGAAAAGAAGGTGACTTTTTATCCCCAGAGCACAGACTGTGCTCTGAAATGGAACATGGGTCCTGAAATGTAGCATTAGTGACTCACTGAGATGAAATGATGTCAGCCTTTGTCTTACCACATGAATGAATTTAATTTGTGTGATCTCTGTGTCCTCTGAGCAGTGGAGCAATCAAAGATAATGTTGGAGAAGCTCAAGGGCACCCATCAGTGTTTCTAGTAGGGAGCAGATAGTCAACAAAAATGCATTAAAGTTGTCTAAGAAAACAATACCTGTAAGAGCCAAATTAGTTGTTTACACGTAGACAGTAGTAGAACTAACAGAGAGACAATCATGACAATAAATAAATAAAAAGTCTAATTTGTAAGTCCACCCAGATAAGCAGTTCTGCTTCCAATCGTTTTATGTGTAGCCTTTTTCACTCACACAAGAGCTCTGCATAAATTTCAGTATAACAAAGCTCTCAGTCTGTCTTTGCTAAAAGAGCATCTAATTAAAAAAGACAAATTAGTAGTTTTTGATCCCCCTTTGTGTTTAATTTACAGAGATTTTCATGTGTAATAAATTGAAATTATAATGGTAAATATACATTTTTTTAAAGTGAAGAAAGCGGTGTTTACAAAAAGACTTATGAATAAGCAAAACATTTATGCCTAAGTATGATTTTTTTTACAAAGTAGTTCTATCTTGCATGATGCACATAAAAAGCAGACATCACTGCTTAAATGTTGAGGAAACTACAGTCACCAGGCTACTGCACACTGTCAGTCATTTAGCTACCTAATAATTAATGGCATAGCTAATGTCCTTAATAGCTTGATAACAAGCAGAACATGTAATAACTTGCCACTAATTTCAGGCACAGAAAATGATGTTATCATCCATTTGACAGATGACACAAGAAGCTGGGCAGTGACAAGAGCTTTCATTTTTTTCAGGTGGACAGCAGAGAAACAAAATATTTTAACATGAATTTTCTCCTGCCTTACACAAAATACAAGGATGACATGCAAACTAAATGTACACAAACACATGCATTTTTGGGATCACATTCATTTCTATTTTAGAAAGCTCTGGTGAGGGCTGTTGTGCTTCTCCGGCAGGCTAAGGGTGGACGGCGCGGGCGGTCGCGGAACCAGCTAGTCTGGGACGGGGGCTCCAGTGAGGGCTGCTTTGCTTCTTCGACAGACTGGGGGTGGACGTCGCGGCCCATCGTGGGACCAGCTTGTGGTTGGATTATAGCCATCGGATTTGTGCCTGCTGGAGCGGACACCAGACTCTAGTTCTGCGTGAGTCCTGTGGGCTGTTGGATCCTTTTACTGATCCAGTTGTTGTAGCTGCCAGGCCGCAGCTACCAGCTACAGGTTGGTGAAGCGTCGTGATCAGCCTTTGACTTTCAACCAGCTAGTTGAAAGTCTACTAACATTTGAACACACAAACTAACAAATAATGTCGAATAGACGGGGACAGAGGAATAAAGAAGCACTGGTTGAAATACAGAAGATATGGAGGAAATTAAGAGATCATTAAACTTTATGAGTACTGAATTAACTAGGTTAGCATCTCAACAAGAACTTTTGGTTAATGAGGTTAAACAATTGAAAATACAAATAAATAACAAAGACACTAAAATTGCAGAACTTGAAAAAAAAGTTGATTATCTTGAGCAAGAGGCAAGACTGAACAATTTATTGATATCTGGACTTGAAGTCAAGCGCCGGCCACGTTCAAAGGATGTTGAGGGTAAACACGTCACAGAAGATGCACAGCAGGAGGACCTGCAGACTTTGGAAGAACAGGTGGTGACTTTTCTTCGTGACAGAGACATTAATGTGGACTATGAGGACATTTCCATCTGTCATACCTTGCCCAGTAAATTAGACAAATCCAAACCATTAATAGTCATGAAGTTCGTTAGTAGAAAAGCTAAAATTAATGTCATAGCACAGGCAAAAAAATTGAAGGGAACAAGGGTATACATTAATGAACATCTGACAAAAAAAAGGCAATATTGCCCGTGTGGCAAGGTCATTAAAAAACCAAGATAAGATAACATCAACATGGACGAGAAATGGAAATGTTTGGATTAAAATGCGTGAAGGGTCTCAACCAAAAATGATAAAAGAATTACAGGATTTGGATAAAATTTAGATGATATATGAATAGTCTGATGGACAAGTACATTTGAACAATGTTGATGTACGAAGACTCAGACGCTAAAATATACAGTATTGATGACGTGATTGATAAGGATTTCTTTCCAACTATAAAAGATTGTAAATATTACAATGAAGAACAGTTCAATGATATCAACATAACAAATGGAGATCTTTCTATTATTCACTTTAACAGTAGGAGTATAAATGCAAATATATTACAAATAACACACTACTTGAAAGAATTACACAGAACATTTGACATAATAGCATTTTCGGAGACATGGCTCAATGATGTAAATACAAGTATTAATATTGATGGGTATGAATTGTATTACATGAACAGACAGAGTGGAAGAGGTGGTGGAGTCGCTCTGTTTGTTAAAAATGACATAAAATGTAAAATGATTAGTGAAATGTCAATAATTGTTGATAATTTAATGGAAATGGTAACAATAGAGCTAATATGTAAGAACGATAAAAACGTCATAGTGAGTTGTGCATACAGATCACCGAGCTCAAACATAGAAATGTTTACTGATAAAGTCATGGAGCTATTAGAAAAGAACTTTAATAAGAATTTTTTTTTCTGCGGAGACTTTAATATTGATATAGGAAATACAGCGGATGACAATAACATCAGTACATTTATACATTCAATGTATAGCCTGAATCTTTATCCTTTAATATCCAAGCCTACAAGAATTACATGTCATAGTGCCACTACAATTGATAATTTTTTCACAAATATAACAAATGGGGATGTAATGGGTGGTATTCTTACTACTGACCTAAGTGATCACTTGCCCATTTTTACAATCTATAAAAATGATCAGAATACCATAAGAGCAGTCAAAAGGAAGAAAAAAATAATAAACACATCCAAACAAGCGTTAGACAGATTAAAGGAAGATTTAGATAAACAAACTTGGGAAAATGTGTATGTTGAAGATGTGAATTCATCATATAATGAGTTTATGAATATTCTAGAAACTCTATATGAAAAAAATTGTATGCAAATAAATTTTCCCAGGAAAAACACTGTTGACCAACCATGGATGACTAAGGGATTGAGAAATGCTTGTAAAAAAAGAATTATCTGTATTCATGTTTTCTGAAATCAAGAACACAAGAATCTGAAGAAAAATATAAGAGGTATAAAAACAAATTGGTTGGGATTATAAGGAAACACAAAAAGGAATATTATAGTGGTTTATTAAGTAAAAGTAACGGTGATATGAAAGCTACATGGCGAGTGATGAATGATGTTTTGAAGAACCATAAGTCAAAGATGGGTATTTCACAACATTTTGTAAAGGATAATGATGAAATTCATGACGACATTGAAATTGCAAACGGATTTAATCAATACTTTGTGAATACATGTATTGGATCAGTCCTTACAGATAAAATACCTAAGGTAAATGATACAGTGAACCACTCAATTATTAACTAATAATAATAATAATAATAATGAATTCAATTTATAACGCACTTTTTATTAGTGAAAATCTCAAAGTGCTACACACATTGAATGCTACACACATTCTTGCACCGGTAGCGGCAGACTACCATGCAAGGTGCTTTCCAGTTCTACCGGGAGCAACTCGGGGTTAAGTGTCTTGCCCAAGGACACAACCACACATGGTGTGGGGAACCGGGATTCGAACTGCCAATCTTCCGATCAGGGGACGACTGCCATTACCACTACGCCACGGCCGCCCCACTGTGTAAATAGTATTTTTTTAAGGAAATCGACAAAGAAGAATTAATGAATGTGGTTAAAACTTTTTCAGACAAGAGATCCAAAGACTGGGTTGATATGTACATGAAGCTTGTGAAGAATATCATGAGTCATATCGTTAAGCCATTTACATATATATGTAACTTATCATTTTCGACAGGAACATTTCCAGAAAATATGAAAACTGCTAAAATAGTACCTCTCTTTAAAGATGGTGATAAAGGTATATTCAACAACTATAGACCAATATCCCTATTGCCACAGTTTTCGAAGATTTTAGAAAAATTATTTGTGCTAAGATTAGATGAATTCATTGAAAAACAAAATATCTTGAGTGAGAGTCAATATGGATTCAGAAAACAAAACTCTACGTCAATGGCTATCATGGAATTTATGGAACACATAACTACGGCTATTGACCAAAAGCAAAATTGTTTAAGTGTTTTTGTTGATTTAAAGAAAGCTTTCGATACTATCGATCATGATATTCTCATTGACAAATTGAGTAAATACGGTATCAGAGGACTAGCATTGCAGTGGGTATCCAGTTATTTGAAAAATAGAAAACAATTTGTGCAGATAAATGATGTAAGATCCGACCTCTGCAATATTACCTGTGGAGTCCCTCAGGGTTCTGTACTTGGCCCAAAACTGTTTATTCTATATGTAAATGACTTGGTAAAAGTGTCAGGACTCCTTAGGTGTATATTGTTTGCTGCCTTAGGTGTATATTGTTTGCTGATGATATCACATTCTTTTGTTTTGGTAAAGATATTGAACAGTTATTTGAGTTGATGATGACAGAATTTGTTAAAATTCAAAATTGGTTTAAACTAAATAAATTATAATTGAATTTAGATAAAACCCAGTATATGATATTCAGTAAAAAAAGAAAACTGTTAATGTTCCATTTATGATTAGTGCTGAAATCTGTCGTGTCAATAATGTGAAGTTTTTGGGCATTATTATTGATGATAAATTGACGTGGAAGAATCACATAAATTCTGTTAGGACAAAGATGGCTAAGTCCATTGCTGTATTATACAGAGTTAGGGACTTGTTGAATGACAGAGCCCTGTATTTGTTGTATAATACAATTATTGTTCCACATTTGATTTACTGCATTGTTGTTTGGGGGAAAGCCTGTAAAACATTTACAGAGCCTATTTTTTTGCTACAAAAAAGAGCTGTTAGAATAATTACAGGAAAACATTATTGTCACCCTTCTAACACTTTATTTGATCAATTGAAATTGTTGAAGTTCCAGGACTTGGTGGATTATAATATTTTGTTAGTTATGTATAGAGCTCATAAAAATCAATTGCCTGTAAATATCCAAATGCATTTTGTTAAACGGCGAAGCTGTTATAATCTTAAGGGAATAGAAGTATTTATTAAACCACAATACAGGACCAGTTTAAAGGGTCGGTCAACCTCAATTCAGGGAATTGGCTTATGGAATGTCTTGGAGACTGAAGTCAAAAATGCAGCAACAATGATTACATTTAAGAAAATGATAAAAAGTAGACTATTGCAAAGATATAAATGAAATACATTTGTGTATGTTGCTTTGTAGTTCGATATTTTTTTTGGCAAATTGTTTCTTGTTTTTTATTGGTTAAAGTTGATTGTTGTTTGATTTGATGGATTGTAAGAGGGGGCAGTTAAAATAAGATTTTTTCTTCTTACTGCCACCCTTCATTTTATTTATGTGTTGTATATTTATTTGATGTGAAATGTTGTATTATTTTGTTTTTTTATATAAAACGAATGAATAAACTAAACTAAACTAAACATACATACATACATACATGCATACATACTGTACATACAAACATACATTACATACTGTACATACATACATACATACATACATACATACATACATACATACATACATACATACATACATACATACATACATACATACATACATACATACATACATACATACATACATACATACATACATACATACATACATACATACATACATACATACATACATACATACATACATACATACATACATACATACATACATACATACATACATACATACATACATACATGCATATATGCATACATACATGCATGCATACATACATACTGCATACATGCATACATACATACTAAAAAGAAATGCACTGAACAAAAATGTAAATGCAACACCTTTTTTGCTCCTATACGTTTAATGAGTTAAATTCAAAGATCTAAGACTTTTTCTATGTATACAATGAGCCTTTTCTCTAAAGAATTGTTTACATAAATCTGTCAGTATCTAACTACTCACATAGAGTTGATCAGGTTGTTGAATGTGGTCTTTGGAATGTTGGTCCACTTCTCTTCAATGGATGTGCAAAGTTGCTACATATTGTCAGGAACGCGCTCTCGTATATGGCAATTCAGAGCATCCCAACATGTGCAAGGGATGACATGTCCAGTGAGTAGGCTGGCCATGCAAGAACTGGGATCTTTTCATCTTCTGAAAATTATGTCTAATATATCTATATTATATATATATATCTAACATGGGGACATGCATTATCATGCTGCAACATGAGGGGATGATCGTGGATTAATAGCATAACACTAGGCCTCAGGATCTTGTCACAGTCTCTGTGCATTTAAAATGCCATCAGTAAAATGCACCTATATTCATTGTTCATAATATACAGCTGCCCATGTCATAACCCTACTGCCACCATTGGACAGTGGAGTTATGGGCGGCTGTGGCTGAGTGGTTAGAGCAGTCGTCCTCCAATGCAAGAGTGGGGGGTTCGAATCCATCAGCAGTCACATGTTGAAGTGGGCAAGACTCTGAACCCTTCATTGCCTCCGATGTGTATCTCATTGGTGTATGAATGTGATCTAAAATAACTGATTCGTTTCTTTAGAATGATTTGTTCAATTAGCTTTGTAGAGAGCTAGTAGAGTGTTGTATGAATGGGTATATGAGGACACAGATTGTGTTGTAAAGCGCTTTGAGTGTCTTGATAAGATTGAAAGGCACTACAGTATCTTCACCAGCATATATAAGTACAGTCCATTTACCATTAGCCACTAGATTCACAACATTAACATCAGCAAACTGCTCACCCAGATGATGCCATACATGCAGTCTCCCATCTGCCATCAGGTTCTCTGGATGGTTTCCTTTCTGATTAAACATTTCATCCTAAAGACTTCATCAGTCTGAGGAGCTACAAAAACTCAGTCCCATAAGTTACTTACCCACATAGTGGGCCAACCAGTTTGATGGTGATAAGATGGATTCTTGAAGTATTTTGGATGAAAGACGAAACACTTCTACGCAAATAAACCATCCACCTGCCTTAACTTTGCTGGATTCCCTGAGATGGTCTCTGACAGTTTGTGCAGAAATTATTTGGTTATGTAAACCAATTGTTGCAGCAGTTGTCCGAGTGGCTGGTCTCAGACGATCTTGGAGGTGGACATACTAGATATGGATGTCCTGAGCTGGTGTGGGTACACATGGTCTGCAATTGTGAGGCTGGTTTGATGTATATGCACATTCATTTAATGGGCAACAGCTCTGGTGGACATTCCTGCAGTCAGCATGCCAATTACATGCTCCCTCAAAACTTGCAAAATCGATGGCATTGTGCTGTGCAATAAAACTGCACATTTTAGAGTGGCCTTTTATTGTGGTCAGCATAAGGAACACCTGTGCAATACAGGTAGTCCCCGACTTACGAGCGAGTTCCGTCCCTAGGGGGCGCTCGTATGTCAAAAATTCGTAAGTAGGATCACATAGTAAAAAAAAAAAAATATATATATATATTTTTTTTTTTTTTTTTTTTTAAATGAATACATGTACAGTACTGGACAGTCACCAAGCACTTAGCCTATCCTAACACAGTTTTTAAAGATGAAGGAATAAGTTGAATTGTCTCCCTTTCACATAAAGGGAGCAAGCTCCCTATGGAGCCTGCAGGGAGGAGGGAGACAATTCAACTGACTCCTTCATCTTTAAAAACTGTGTTAGGATAGGCTAAGTGCTTGGTGACTGTACAGTACTGTACATTTATCTATTTATTAAAAATATACAGTATATACAGTATTTTTTTATTTTTATTTATTTATAAATAGGTAAATGTACTGTACTGTACATTCACCAAGCACTTAGCCTCTCCTCTTTGGTCCACAATGCTCTCACTCACCTGGATCAGAAGGACTCATACGTGCACATGCTCTTTGTCAGTGGTGGGCCTTCCACCGCTAGGTAGCGCTGTTGCGCTAATCCGCTTTTAGCGTAGCTAAATAATCTGTTAGCTTTACAGCGGATTGACTAAGTTTTATAATTCATAAGCGGGTTTGTGCTGTTTTTATTTAAAATGCAGTACCGCTGATAACTAATTATCTATCAGTAAAAACGAAATAACGTATTTACGAGCAGCGCCGGATGTGGTCCGTCACAAAAAAGCGTCCCCCTCAGTCTCTTGGTGTGTGCTCTCTCTATAGCAGTTAGCAGCCAGTGTGTTACTCTGGAGCCTTATTGCTTGTTTTCGAAGAGTCAGACGAAGACTTTTTAACATGGAGGGTGAACTGAACTTGTGGATGTTTCTCAGCGGCCTACGTGACGCGTCTGGATTTTAAAAAAAGTTCGCCACATTAGCACTCTTCAAAATGGCGTCCGCGACTGCCAAAGAAGCCAGGATTTTACAACAAAACACGGTAAAACAATTGTTTCTTTGCTGAGAAAAAATATATTTCATAGCTGACGTTATAGTACAAGTTTTTCTGAGCTTGAGAGTTTCACGAAATGGTCAAATCTGCTGGATTTAAAAAAAGTAGTTCACCATTAGGACTCTTCAAAATGGCGTCCGCAGGGCAGCAAACTTACATACTCAGGGAATCACAAGGAACTCAGGAGACAGAGGCAACAGGAGACAATGCAGGACAATGATAAACACAGAGATACAGACTTATTTTTGATTTGATGTTCATTCATTCATTTTAAAAGAACAATACAAAACAGTTTCATCAGATACAAGGATGAATAGACTTTTAGCTGAATGGATGGATGGATAGACAGTTAGCTGGATGGATGATCTTTAACAAGTTCTAAAATCATTAAAATTTAACCTCAGCTTGTGCCTCTGACCCAACAGAACCTCCTTCAGCAGCAGAATCCTCTGTGGTTCTCTGACTTCATCAGTCTGCAGGACTTCATCAGTCTCTCTCCTGGTTCTGGAGGAGTTCTGACCCACTCTTCTTTCCATTGTTGCTTCAGTTCTTTGAGGTTTCTGCTCAGCTCTCTGAAGGTTTCAGGTTCAGGTTCTGGACTCTGACTGGGCCGTTGATTTGATTTGATGTTTATTCATTCATTTTAAAAGAACAATACAAAACAGTTTCATCAGATACAAGAATACAAGTAGGATAAAATGAAAGGAGCAGAAAGAAGATGAAATCTTATTATATCTGCCCCTTATTTCACAGTTTGTTCAACCAATGATAACCTTCAAACTACATCACAAAATGAATAACTCTACTTAATTTTTCTAACTGTAATACACAAACACACTAAGCTACATCATATATAGTTTTTGAGCAAGTCCTTTTTGACCTTTTTCTTAAATGTATACATTGGGCAGCACGGTGGCACAACTGGTAGAGCTGCTGCCTCTCAGCGAGAAGGTTGCCGGTTCAAATCCCGGTCCGGGGCCTTTCTGGGTGGAGTTTGCATGTTCTCCCCGTGCATGCGTGGGTTTCCTCCGGGTACTCCGGTTTCCTCCCACAGACCAAAAAACATGCTTGTTAGGCTGATTGGTGACTCTAAATTGACCCTAGGTGTGAGTGTGAGAGTGGATGGTTGTTTGGTGTGAGTGAGACAGGTCCCTCTTGTAAATGAGTCCCCGTGACTCAACGAGGCTAGCCTGTATAAATAAAGGTTGAATGAATGAATGAATGAATTGAATTTGCATTTTTAACATCACTCTCCAGAACATTCCACAATCCAACTCCCTGAATTGAGGTAGACCGTCCCTTTAAGCTGGTTCTGAATTGTGGTTTGATGAATATCTGTCCCTTTAAGATTGTAATAACTTTGTCTAAATTTCTTTGGATATTTAAAGGTAATGTGTTATTATGAGCCCTATACATAACTGATAAAATACTATATTCTACCAATTCCTGGAATTTCAATAAATTTAGCTGAAGAAACAAGGTGTTTGATGGGTGACTGAAATGTTTTCTGGTGATTACTCTTACAGCTCTCTTTTGTAAAATAAAAACAGGCTTTGTAATTGTTTTGCACGCTTTTCCCCAAACCTCAATACAATAGATTAAATGTGGAACAATGATTGTGTTATACAACATATACAGAGCTTTATCAATTAAAAAATCCCTGACTTTATATACAGGTACATGAACACACAGCATGACAATCACAAACACCTGGACAACAAAATGGAGGAGATAAGCAAGACAATTAACAGAGAGACCAGGGAGTGTAGGGATGGGGACCCATCACCTGAGAGCAACATGCTTACAACTGTTATCTTGAAGTTCTAGGGTGTAGAGAGCCACAGAAACGGTTATGGTAGGCCGGATTTGGCCCACGGGCCTTGAGTTTGACACATGCGATCTAGTGGTACTAAAAGTAACAAAAGAAGAAGAAAAAAAAACAGCCAAATATGTCAGCAGTTTAGCTAACAGACTTTGGAATGGGTACATTTTGTCCTTGTCAAACCTGTTGAAGAGAACCAAACTAAATACTCTGAAACTCAAACAACTTACTGTATAACAGTTCATGCACCGCTAGTTGGCAGTGTAGTGCAAATATTGCATAACTTGCTGCTACCAATTGTTGAATTTAATTAGCGGATTAGAATTAGCTTCCCCTAATTTTCATAAGACATTAGTGCTTTTGAAATTGCGGACCTAAATAAATTAATTAGTGCTTTAGAAATAGCGGAACTAATTTTTGGATTAGCGTTGCCCACCACTGCTCTTTGTGGACTTCACATCTGCCTTCAACACCATGATCCCCCTAACTCTGATAGACAAACTATCCACACTTGGACTAAGCCCCTCCATGTGTAACTGGGTACTAGACTTCTTAACAAACAGACCACAGTCCGTGAAGATCCACAACTTCTCCTCCTCCACCATAACCCTCAGCACTGGCTCTCCTCAAGGATGTGTGCTGAGCCCTCTTCTGTTCACTCTGCTCACATATGATTGTACAGCCACACATCCAGGCTGTCATATTGTTAAGTTTGCAGATGATACAGCGGTGGTGGGATGCATCACAAACAATGATGAGTCCAGCTACAGACAGGAGGTGGAACACCTGGAGAGCTGGTGCAAAGAGAATAATCTTCACATGAATGTGAAGAAGACAAAGGAGATGATTGTGGACTTCAGAAGGAACAAACACACCCATGCCCCACTGAACATAGGTGGATCTGCGGTGGAAGTGGTCTCCAGCTACAAATACTTGGGTGTACACTTGAATGATAATCTCAGCTGGAGCAACAACACCACCAGCCTGATCAAGAAAGGTCATCAGAGACTCTACTTCCTCAGACGGCTGAGACGAGCTGGTCTGAGCAGCCCAGTCCTCACCTCCTTCTACAGGTGTGCAGTGGAGAGCATCCTGTGCTCCAGCATCAATGTGTGGCATGGAGGCTGCACAGTTGCAGAGAGGAAAGCTCTACAGAGAGTGGTGAAGGCTGCACAGAAGTCTGTTGGAGTCAGTCTCCCCACCATCACAGACATTTACACCTCCAGATGCAGGAAAAGAGCCACCTGCATCATGAAAGACCTCACTCACCCAGCACACTCACTCTTTGCCCCACTCCCCTCAGGACGGAGGTTGAGGAGCATCAAATGTAGAACCACTAGACTGAGGAACAGCTTCTACCCTGAGGCTGTTAGACTCATGAATAAATAAATAATGAGAATAAACACTGCAAAATATCACATCATGCTGATGCTGATCTGTTTTCTTGTTGCTGTGTTCATCTGTGACCATCTGCTCATACAGACTCATGTTCGTGCTGCTGTTTATAATGATGTTTTTCCACTACATTAGGGCTTAGTGTATTACTAGTTGATGTTTCTCTTAGTTAATTCTAGATGTTATTACTGTTTTTCTCTTGCATTTGTTGTTGGATGTAACTGGGACCCCGTGTACATAATCTCGTTTTCATCACATGTACCACATGCGGTGCAAATGACAATAAAGACTCTCTGACTCTGACTTAAGGAGTCAGTTGAATTGTCTCCCTCCTCCCTGCAGGCTCCATTCCCATAAAGGGAGCTAGCTCCCTTTATGTGAAAGGGAGACAATTCAACTCACTCCTTCATCTTTAAAAACTGTGTTAGGATAGGCTAAGTGCTTGGTGACTGTACAGTACTGTACATGTATTCATTTATAAAAAAAAAAAAAAAAAATATAAATATATTTATTTTTATGAGATGCATGCTCGTAAGTCCGGGACCTCGTAAGTAAGAGCGCTCGTAAGTCGGGGACTACCTATCATGCTGTCTAATAAGCTACAAATACTTTGCACAGGGAAAAGAGCAACCTGATGAGGTGGATGGATTAACTTGGTAAAGGAGAAGTGCCCACTAACACAGATTTACACAAATTTGTGAACAATATTTGAGAGAAAACACCTATCGTGTACGCAGAAAAAGTCATATCTTTGAGTTCAGCTCACGATAAAAGAGCAAAAACAAAAAACAACAAATCACATCTAAAATAAGTTTGTATGGTTACAAAAGTAGTTTTGCATGTTTTCCATTTAGGAACTGTTTGGACAACATAAAAAATGTGACTATTGATAGAGTTATTTTACTTTATCGTGCTGAGATCCCCAGTCTTGTCTGCCCAGAGACGAACCAGTTATGGCCCGGTTCTGTACAGATGAGATGGGCCCAGCTGCTCTGAGTGAGCTTCCCAGGGTCAACACCTGATAAGGAGTATTTTTCATTTTGCTGGTTTCCATCACATAGATCGATTTCACTTTCCTCCATTTTCACCATCAGAAACAGATAAGACCAATGACATCACACATAGTCACCCCACTGATACAGGGGCGGCCGTGGCGTAGTGGTAATGGCAGTCGTCCCCCAATCGGAAGGTTGGAGGTTCGAATCCCGGTTCCCCACACCATGTGTCGTTGTGTCCCTTGGCAAGATACTTAACCCTGAGTTGCTCCCGGTAGGACTGGATGGCGCCTTGCATGGCAGTCTGCCGCTACCGGTGTATGAATGTGTGTATGAATGGGTGGATGGTTGGTATTGTAAAGCGCTTTGGGGCCCCTCATAGGGGGACCGCGGCCCGACGGGCCCAGTTTCACGTCATTTACTGCTCACATTTGATTCGTTGTTTGCAGCAGGGGCTGGACTGCTTCGTGTAGGGGCGAGACCAGAGGGCGTGACTAGCTGCGTGTTGAGTCATCAACTGCGATTTCGCCAGCGCACCTAAAAACACTCTATTTTCATCTAAAAACTACTTTCGAGTGCATAAAAATGATCGGAAACGTGTGTTTATATGCTTAACTTGCTAACTGTAGTGAAAAAACACATGAAAACTCAGTATTTATTTCGTTTTTTCCACAAATTCGCAACCCGGAAGTCCGCTCGTAAATTTCGCCAGGGCACCTAAAAACACACTATTTTCATCTAAAAACTACTTTCGAGTGCATAAAAATGATCGGAAACGTGTGTTTATATGCTTAACTTGCTAACTGTAGTGAAAAAACACATGAAAACTCAGTATTTATTTCGTTTTTTCCACAAATTCGCAAACCGGAAGTCCGCTAGTAAATTTCGCCAGGGCACCTAAAAACACACTATTTTCATCTAAAAACTACTTTCGAGTGCATAAAAATGATCGGAAACGTGTGTTTATATGCTTAACTTGCTAACTGTAGTGAAAAAACACATGAAAACTCAGTATTTATTTCGTTTTTTCCACAAATTCGCAAACCGGAAGTCCGCTAGTAAATTTCGCCAGGGCACCTAAAAACACACTATTTTCATCTAAAAACTACTTTCGAGTGCATAAAAATGATCGGAAACGTGTGTTTATATGCTTAACTTGCTAACTGTAGTGAAAAAACACATGAAAACTCAGTATTTATTTCGTTTTTTCCACAAATTCGCAAACCGGAAGTCCGCTAGTAAATTTCGCCAGCGCACCTAAAAACACTCTATTTTCATCTAAAAACTACTTTCGAGTGCATAAAAATGATCGGAAACGTGTGTTTATATGCTTAACTTGCTAACTGTAGTGAAAAAACACATGAAAACTCAGTATTTATTTCGTTTTTTCCAAAAATTCGCATTCTGAGCTTTTCGGTAAGAACTGCCCACCCACGTCAAGTGAATACCCCACCCACTTCAAGGCTTGCTCTCCGGACAGTGCGCAATCAACGAGGGCGGGCCAGAGCTGGCTCTGGGCCAACCAGAGACGAGCGGGACCGGGGAGGGCCGGCAAATGCGAAAACGGCTAGAGTCAGAGTCAGAGAGTCTTTATTGTCATTTGCACCGCATGTGGTACATGTGATGAAAACGAGATTATGTACACAGGTCCCAGTTACATCCAACAACAAATGCAAGAGAAAAACAGTAATAACATCTAGGATTAACTAAGAAAAACATCAACTAGTAATACACTAAGCCCTAATGTAATAGAAAAACATCATTATAAACAGCAGCACGAACACGAGTCTGTATGAGCAGATGGTCACAGATGAACACAGCAACAAGAAAACAGATCAGCATCAGCATGATGTGATATTTTGCAGTGATTATTCTTATTGTTTATTTATTCATGAGTCTAACAGCCTCAGGGTAGAAGCTGTTCCTCAGTCTAGTGGTTCTACATTTGATGCTCCTCAACCTCCGTCCTGAGGGGAGTGGGGCAAAGAGTGTGTGTGCTGGGTGAGTGGGGTCTTTCATGATGCAGGTGGCTCTCTTCCTGCATCTGGAGGTGTAAATGTCTGTGATGGTGGGGAGACTGACTCCAACAGACTTCTGTGCAGCCTTCACCACTCTCTGTAAAGCTTTTCTTTCTGCAGCTGTGCAGCCTCCATGCCACACGTTGATGCTGGAGCACAGGATGCTCTCCACTGCACACCTGTAGAAGGAGGTGAGGACTGGGCTACTCAGACCAGCTCGTCTCAGCCGTCTGAGGAAGTAGAGTCTCTGATGACCTTTCTTGATCAGGCTGGTGGTGTTGTTGGTCCAGCTGAGGTTATCATTCATGTGTACACCCAAGTATTTGTAGCTGGAGACCACTTCCACCGCAGATCCACTTATGTTCAGTGGGGTGTGGGTGTGTTTGTTCCTTCTGAAGTCCACAATCATCTCCTTTGTCTTCTTCACATTCATGTGAAGGTTATTGTCCTTGCACCAGCTCTCCAGGTGTTCCACCTCCTCCCTGTAGCTGGACTCATCATTGTTTGTGATGCATCCCACCACCGCTGTATCATCTGCAAACTTAACAATATGACAGCCTGGATGGGTGGCTGTACAATCATATGTGAGCAGAGTGAACAGGAGAGGGCTCAACACACATCCTTGAGGAGAGCCAGTGCTGAGGGTAATGGTGGAGGAGGAGAAGTTGTGGATCTTCACGGACTACTCTGCCTCCTCATGATTCTACTTTTGATCTTAGTTGATACTGTTATTGATTTTACTTGTTCTATTACTTGTTTTATTGACATTTAATTTCTGTTGCACCGTGTAGCACTTTGAGATTTTCATTAATGAAAAGTGCGTTATAAATTGAATTCATTATTATTATTATTATTACTGTGGACTGTTTGTTAAGAAGTCTAGGACCCAGTTACAAACGGAGGGGCTTAGTCCAAGTGTGGATAGTTTGTCCATCAGAGTTAGGGGGATCATGGTGTTGAAGGCAGATGTGAAGTCCACAAAGAGCATACGGACGTATGAGTCCTTCTGATCCAGGTAGGTGAGAGCAGTGTGGACCACAGAAGAGATTGAGTCCTCTGTTGATCGGTTCTCGCGGTACGCATACTGATGAGGGTCCTCGCTGATGTTGACGGTTGTCTTGATGTGGGTCATGACCAGTTTCTCAAAGCATTTTGCGACTATCGGGGTGAGGGCCACCGGCCGATAGTCATTCAAACCAGTCACTGTGGATCTTTTTGGGACTGGGATGATAGTGGCGGTCTTCAAGCAGGTGGGAACTGTCTCCAGTGCAAGTGAGGTGGTGAAGATGTCAGCCAGCACCTCACAGAGCTGATCCGTACATTCCTTCAGAACTTTCCCGGGGATGTTGTCCGGCCCAGTTGCTTTATGAGGGTTGATCCTTCTGAGACTACCTCTCACTTCTGCTACGGTCACGTTGAGGTGCACTTTATCTGGTGGTGAGGTGAGTCTGGTGCTGGGTGGTCTATTTGGGTCTTCAAAGCGTGCATAAAACTTGTTGAGGGCATCAGGCAGAGATGGGTCTTTGGGGCATAGTTTGCTCCTGCCTTTGTAATCTGTTAAGCATTTGATGCCTCTCCACATGCTCCGTGGGTCTTGTGAGGTGAACTGACCCTCTATCCTCTGTGCTTATGTGGCCTTGGCCCTCTTAATGCCAGCAACCAGCTCTTTCCTAGTCTTTCTCAGTTCCTCTGAGTCTCCAGACTTGAAGGCAGTGTTCCTGGCTGCCAGCAGGGTGCGAACCTCTTTGTTTAACTAGGGTTTTGTGTTGGGGTAAGATTTAACATATTTTTTTATGGATTCATTTTCAGAGCATGTGCTAATATAACCCAGGACTGACGAAGCATATAGTTCCAGATCCATTGAGCTTCCATCAGCAGCAGCCTCCCTAAAAACAGACCAATCAGTTTTTTCAAAGCAGTCTCTCAGCATGGGGGTGCTGTCCTGGAGCCAAAATTTGATTTCCCTTTGTTCTGGCTTGGAGCGCCTCAGTGGGGGGAGTTGTGCTGGGACCATGAGGAGGGATAAATGGTCAGAAGCCCGAGCGATGGGCGTGGCTTCGCTGTGTACGCGCCTCTCACATTTGTGTAGACTTGATCGAGCGTGTTACTTCATCGTGTTGCTATGGATACGTGTTGATTGAAGGTTGGGAGAGAGTCCTTTAAATTCACGTGATTAAAGTCACCTAAAACAATGCAGAGCCCCTCTGGATATTTACATTGCAGCGAGCTGATTAAGTCATGAATTTCCTCCAGGGCGACTTTAGCATTAGCATCAGGAGCGATGTAAATTACTGTGATAAGGATCACTGAATAGTCGCGGGGTAGATAATGGGGGCGACACCGCACTGTGATCAGCTCCACAGCAGTTGTGCAAAGGCTTTTTATAACAGCACAATTTTTACACCAATCCGTACTCACGTACACACAAACACCACCGCCTCGTGTTTTACTCGTAGTCTCTGTGCAGCGATACACTCTGAAAAAGAGTCTGTCATCCAGTTCATACACAGAGTCCGGCGTTTCCTTAGAAATCCCCGTGAGGCAAAGCACCGAGCACTTCTTCATTTCCTCCGACGTTGTCACTCTCAGATGAAGCAAATCCATTTTGCTGTCCAGCGAGCGGACGTTAGACAGAAAAAGAGCCGGCATCGGGGGTCTCCCGGTTTTAGCGTCCGCCTGCAGTTTCACCATAATCCCCGCCCGGCTGCCTCTCTTCTGACGCCGAGAGCACCGCTTCCTTTTCTTTTCGCCGGAGCGTGAGCCAGAGCACCTCCGCTGTAGCTTCCAGGTGGATGATTTTAAAAGCCGCATCCAGCCGATCGTAGATTTGAGTTCATTGCTGATTTCAGCTGTGCCCTGTGGCAAATTCGCTCCAATTCTCAACAATTCAGTTCGGCTATAATTCACCCGCATAAAACGTGCTGAGTCAGGTACAGAATCACTATTAAAATTACTAAAAGCTAGAGATGAACTAGGAGCCCGTGAAGTTGCTACCTGTCGGAGCACGGCCATCTTGAAAATTCAAAAAAGCAATGTAAGACAAGAAATGTAGGACAACAAGCACTTAAAAAAAAGGTAATATCATTGTCTGTCTTGTGCTTTGTTCTCTTTATTTATGATCTGCTTACTTTAATTCAGACTAGTTTTGACAATAAACTACTCTGAATCTGCCTGATCGCTGCCTTCTTGTCCTGCAGTTGTTCTTCACATCCCTGTTTTCAATTAATCATAACACTCAAATGGGGAAATGTGCAAAAGTATTTTTGGTTTACAGCTGTAAATACTGAGCCAGTCATTGTACAGGTAATGTTCCCAACGTGATCCTGAGATCAAAGTTATTGTAATAAATGAACTAGTAATACCATCAACAAGACAGGAGCTAAAAAAATCTGATTAGGGATTGATGGGGATTTTAAACCCCTGTTACCTTAATATTAACCACACAAGATAAACAAGAGAACAGTGTTAAATCAGACAAACAACTTTGCAAAGGGGAAGGGCTTTTAATGTCTTTTGAAACTTAGTTTGGTCTCAAATACATTGTCCAGCACAATTCCGAATTGTACTGGACATGACAAGCTATTTAAACAAGAAGCAGGTGGAGTTTGACAAGCTCTGACGTCTTACAGATAAAACAAACAAGTCATGGTTCTGATCAAACAAGAACATCTAATCCAAACATTTGTCAAGGCTAGAAGACTGTCTTTTCTGTATCAAGAGAAAAGCAAACAACATGTTTGTACTATCAAATATAAGTGTTTAAAGGGAACAGAGAATATTTGATATAAGTGAG
Source organism: Garcialebias charrua (assembly GCA_038048925.1). Taxonomy (NCBI): domain Eukaryota; kingdom Metazoa; phylum Chordata; class Actinopteri; order Cyprinodontiformes; family Rivulidae; genus Garcialebias; species Garcialebias charrua. The sequence goes on along the minus strand of JBBPBX010035893.1, from coordinate 1,506 downwards.
CTGGGTTATAATTATTGGGTCAGAGTAATTAGTTTTAGATGATAAATATTGAACATCTCCATCATTTCATCCTCTTTATCATATATAAACTGATCATTATCAATCAGGTGAGCGGTGCGGAAAACAACCCCTGAGGCCGAATTTCTAATTTAGAGGCAAAAACTCACACCACCGTCCCGTGCCTCCACAGTAACGCCCTGAACATGCAGAATCACCTTTTTAGGATGGTTTGAGAGATTATAAAGTTTTGGAGAACTCTGTTGATTGTCATATTTCATGACTTATTTCAATGTTTGAGAGAAATAAAGATTTGAGGAGAATTTTGCAATGAGTATGGTCTCACTTTATGGCTTATGTCAAAAGTTTTAAAAGGAATAATATATTTAGCAAGGTTGAGAAGAAACATATATATATAAAAAGAACTAATCTATTTGTGTTAAACAAATAAAATAAATAAGCTATTTAATTTGTTTTAAAATAAAAAGAACCAATCTAATTTGTCTTAACCAAAGAACCAATCTAATTTGTTTTAACCAAAAAAGAACCAATCTAATTTGTTTTAAACAATTAAATAGAACTTATACACTTTCAAAGATGTGGGAAATAATTCTCAAACACACAACAAAATAGCCCTTTATGGGCACAAAAATAAAGGACGTTTTCAGTTGGTTTGAAACTTCTTTGATATTAACTAACGCCCAGGAAAGCGAAAACAAACTTCTTGAACTTAAAATATGAAATAGATCAACCATTCTTCTTCATATGATCCATTTTCTTCTAGTGGGGGGGTAAGTTCAGTGTCTGCCCAGGGGAGGGAGTGTCCAGTTTTCAGAACAAGTTCTTTCTGTCCCTTGGGGATTTGTTTGTGGCATAAATTGTGGGGCACAAGTCCATTTCATCTGGGGGTGGGGGGGGTTCTTTGTGTGTGGAATAAGTCCAGTTTTTCTGCGGGAAAGCTTTTGCTTACGAGATCAGTCCAGTTCTGCTTGGGGGAAAGCTTATGTCTGTGGAATAAGTTCATTTCACTCTGGGGGAGGGCTGTTGTGCGAGTCTTTTTCTTCTGTGAGTTTCTGTGCTGGTCTTTTTCTTCTTGGAGAGAGCTTTTTGCGTAGGTCTTTTTCTTCTTGGAGAGAGCTTTTTGTGTGGGTCTTTTTCTTCTTGGGGAGAGCTTTTTGTGCGCCCTGTGGGCGGAGGGCATCAGGCAGTTTGATGGGCATCATTCACGTCTTCAGACAACGGTTTCATGTAATCTTGTCTTGTCCAGCTGCCTGTTCCTGGGTGTTTAGTCCATTCAGGCATGAATTGCGGGCACAGTAGCAGGTCGCAAACCTGAATTGTGTGTGGCACAAGGTAGTCAAGCCACATGTCCTGACAAAGTGGGGGAGCTTTGCTCTGACCAGATCCATCTCAAAATCTGGCTCAGCGATTGTTCCAAACTTCTTTTTCAGGGGAGCACCGGTCACTCAGATGTAACAGAGGCTGCTTTTTCTCTCGAGAAGATGACGC
>JBBPBX010035892.1:20235-31800 GCA_038048925.1 Garcialebias charrua | reverse complement strand
TGTAGAGGTCCCTTCGCACCAGGTCGTAGACTCAACTTCACTGTTTGCCTCACAAGCTGTGTTTCCATCCATTTTCATTTCGAATTTTGAGCTATTTTTTTAAATCCCGCAAATATGTAAATACAAATTAATGCGAAGCAGAATTGTTTCCATCTACTGGCTTGAATCGCATCTACCGGGTCATGCACAGCGTCATTACGTCAGAGGTCAGCGTCATTCAGAGGTGGGACCAAGTCACTCTGTTGCAAGTCAAGTCAAGTCTCAAGTCAAGATGGTCCAAGTCAAGTCAAGTCTCAAGTCAACGACGGTCCAAGTCAAGTCAAGTCTCAAGTCAGGAACTTTTAATTTCAAGTCATTTCGAGTCGTTCTCCCCCCCCGTTTTTTTTAACATTTGCAATTATACATAAAATGTAAATAATAGACCATTTGTTCTTTTTAAAATCTGTATTTATCTCAAATGATAGAACACGTGCAGCTGAATACAACGTATAAAAAACATACCCAACTCCCCCAAATGAGTAGCAGAACAGAACCCATAGAGAGCAGTCCATTCATTTCTGACTAAGTATAAAAGTTATATATATAAAATTTAAATAAAAAAAGTCATAGCATTTGCTGAATAAACAAAGTATTTCAAACTGAATTAGGTACACAGCACAATGCATGCACCACTATTTATATTGCAACAAAAGTATATATATGATCAGAGATGATGAATCTCTAAATATATAATCATGCCTAAACCTTACACAAAATAACACCCGAAACACCCAACACCCAAAAAAAAAACACCCCAAAAAATTATCCAGAGATTCTTTTTCTCGTAGACGAACCCGCAAAAACACGTCTGTTCCAAAAATAGTCTGAAACCATTTGCAGTCCACCACATTCATCAAGATCGATTCTGGCCTGTCGACACAGCTGAAAACTCTGACTATTCTGCATTGCATTTGCAAAAGACCAAACTGGCCAAAAGTCTGTCTGTCATTTGTGCACGATGAGGACGTAAAATGATGCCGCCATGGCTGAAGACACGTTCCACTGGAGCACTGCAAGCAGGCACTGCCAAAACTCTGGTAGCCACATTAAAGAGTGAAGGAAGCGTGTGCATGTTCATTGCCCAGAACAAGAGGGCGTTTTGTCCATCAGCAATATGGAGGTAATGACTTAGCTGTAGTGCTGGACAGGTCTGGACATCCTTCTTCTGTCTCTTGCAGTAAGCAGCAAACAGTCCTCCATCTTCACAGTCCTTTTGATAATTATCACCAGGAGTCACGTGTTGCGCTGACTTTGCGAGATCGGCAGCATTTTCCAGGATCAGCTCTGACAAAACATCAAATTAAAAGCGGCAAAAGAGCCCTTATTAAAATTTTAGACAGTAAATAAATAAAAACACAGAAAATGTACACCAAATACAGTCTTTACCTTTAACTTGTTGTGTCACCTCTGTCTTCGTGTCTTCACTTCCCAACACATGGTGTTCGACCCACAACAGAGAAAACGCTGGATCCAAAGCAGCTGCTTTGAGGTACACTGGATCTGAAAAAGGTAAGTAATCCCTTCTTCTCCCTTCAGATTGCAACCAACGATCAAATCACGTAGTAAGGCATTGGTGTAAATGTAAATACAAATTAATGCGAAGCAGAATTGTTTCCATCTACTGGCTTGAATCGCATCTACCGGGCCATGCACAGCGTCATTACGTCAGACGTCAGCGTTACGCATGTCTACAGTAAACCGGAAGTAGCGGTTGAAAACAGAACCCGGCCACACATCTCGTCAAAATGGAGAGAATATTTCAGGTACGTGTTGCTATCGGGCAAGTTGTATTTATTCTGTCATGCCAACTAGTTTTAGCGATGTTACATGTTGTCCGGAGCGGAAACAGCTGAACGTCACGTGACGTGAATGTTCGCTACGGCAGAACTGAGTCGGCAAATCTGTTTCCATCTGTCGTTTTGCGCATCTGCTCATTTTCGAAGATCCCAAAAACCACCTCAAGCGAGCGTATAAACCTTTTGGCGAATCTGAGGAAGTAAATTCAGATTTTGCCGTTTCCATTAAGCTTTTCTGCTGTGATACTTCAAAATGCGCATCTAGAAACCTTGATGGAAACACGGCTACAGTCTTTTTCTATGACCAACTGTCAATGTGCTTTGTGGCAATGTAGCTTATTTCTAAAGAAGGACTGAGAGAACTAAAAGGAGCTTTATGAAGTGAAGAAAATTCATATTCATACCTATCTGTTCACTACAAACTCATGTTCAGGCTGCTGTATAATATACTGTATTATTTTATGTTATTAGTATTGAGCATATGTCTTAGAGCTTTTACCGTATCGTTTAGCATTTGTTTAGCGTATATCTTAGATCCTTATACTGTATACAGCACATTTTTGATGTTGTCGGTACTGGAAATTAAACTCACGATCTTCTGATCACAGGCCCACCTTCTCTAATCTCTGCGCCACCACTCCCCTTTGAACCTTGAAAAACTAAAATATTGTAAACTGCAATACAAAGAAAAAAAAAGTTCTATAAAAATGTCAAAGTCCTCAACTCAAAGGTCTTAAACTTTGAGCTCAACTCAATTCAGAATATTTATATAGCACCAAGTCACAACAGAAGTCATCTCAGAGCACTGAACAGAAACATTCATATGTACATAAAAAGTAACTTAATAATAAGTTAAAGGTGCTATGTGTAACTTTCTGTAGAGTGCAGAACTTAGAAAAATTTTCAACAGGCAAAGCATTCTGATCCCTCCCCCTCAGAGCCATATATGGCTCTGAGGGGGAGGCTCTGCTGAAATTCAAATTCAAGCTCTGTTTTTATTGGCTGATTCAAATTCAAGCTCTGTTTTTATTGGCTGGTTACAAACTCTGTTTTTATTGGCTGGTTAAGGACGGGTCACTCTGTGTTTTTAGTGTTTTTATAAATGCTGATAGAGAAGCAAGGGGACTATAGTTTTTTTCAGAGATTACTTTGTCTAACATCAGTCTGTCAGTAGATAGTGACAGAGTGAAGAAATATGTTAAAAATATATTGTTAGAAAAGTTACAGACTACATTACAAAGTTACATAGTGCAGCTTTAATAACATTATTTATCTAAGGAGCAGACTGCTTTGAGTTTAACTTCATTGCAGACTCTCATCTTGAGCAAGCATGAAGGTGACAGTGGAAAGGAAAACCTTTAGCAGAACCAGGCTCAGGACAAGCGGCCATCTGCTTTGACCGCTGGGTTTGAGAGGAGCAGGAAGGAAGAACGGACACAGTACTCCACAAAGTCAATAAAGAAATCTGGTACTGTGAACATTTAGATGTTTTTTAAACCTTTATTGCAATATTCTGAAAAGTAGTATATGATCAAGGACTTCTGTTTCATTAATCACCTTTTAACATTAATCCAGATAAGTCAGAACTGTTATAGGCCTTATAACGGACCACTTATTATTAATCTATAGTTATTTTCTGCTCACTAACCTTTTTATCAATACTGTATTAGTCAACTCATTTAATAATTGCACATATCTGTATTTTATAATAATGTTTTTCAAATTGTATAAATGCTACCATTGTTGCCACTGTTTATATGTTGAAGATGTAATTCTAGCTCATTCCAGAAAATGTATTATTCTTTCTCCTAATGTATACATGTCACAGACTGAATGTTATGACAGATTTATGAGCAAATGTGCCTACTTGTATAATTACATGGTTTCAGATGGTGCCTCATAGGAGTGTGCATGTTTAGCTGTATACTCTTGTGTATTGGGAGTGTTGCAGTGCCTGTTTTTCCGAACATCAGCGGGGGGCTAATGAATTGGCTTTGTTGGTTTAAAAGAATTACCAGCCTTCTCAGCCAAAATCAGCCCATAATCTGCTTTATTGGCATCACCAGACTCACCCTCACACAACTGCAACACCTCCCAACACAACACACACACTTAAAACACCACAACAAGATGCTAACTCTCAGGTGAAAACTGACTTAATGAAAAGAGAAAGTGACAAAAGGATGTGGAACAGACAAAATACCAGTGAAACAATATGGAAGGGAGAGAGAAGTAAGAGGTGAAGAGACAGAAAGGGAGGAGGACAACAATGAGGGTGAGGGGATGAGGCACATGGGGAGACAGCAAAAGATGAAATGCTACAGGGTTATCTGTGATTAACAGCTCCACTCAGTAAAATGTTGCACTGCACCACAAAGAAAGCCACTTTTTTTGTTTCCAGGCCTTGACAATAACCGTTAAGAATGTGAGGTTAACACAAACAGAGACACAAGTATTCCCAAAGTTTAAAGGATGGACATATGGAAGCTTTCTCAAAAAAAAAAAAATGGCAACATGAACAAAGACTGAAGGAAACGGAGACTGATAAACGACAAGGACAAGATTGTACAAGAAGAACTGAGAAAAGAATAGAAGCCATAAAAAAAAAGCATTACAGCAGTAGCTTTATATACAGTACATTTATAGATTAACATTGGTGTTATTTTTTTTACCAGTAACTCTGGATCCACAAAACTAAACGATGACTTTTGAAAAGATAGTTTATATTGATTTCAGGAACTCTATTTTTCAAGAAGTCCTGAGCTAATTGTGGTTATGAAATCATTCCCACATCAATCCTAAACTCGCATGAAGCGTTGCCTTTTCACCTGGCCTTTTTACATGAAAAACGTTCTTCTTTGCTGTCATTTGTCCAATTCTGCCAAACACTCATCATGTATAGAGGAGCATACCTGTAGTGTCTAACTTGAGAAGGGGGATTTCTCTGTCAGCTGACGAATGATGATGTGCAGTAACCTCTGAGCATAGACGAAATGGGTATCAGACCTGCCAGTCCCCTAGGGAAACATAGCCTGGTAGGTTCCTTTCTGAATCAGAGTTAACATATGTATCAATAAAGCCTTAGTAAAAGTTCCAATATTGTCACATACTGTAGATATTAAAGAAAATTACTATAAAATTGTTCAAATAGAATCCTGTATTCACTACCTAAAACAAGTGTACACTTTAATCTGTTGTTCATTTGTTCATACACAAATGAAACCAACAGCAAGCACTAGGGATGTAACGGTGCACGTGTGTGTACCAAACCGTTTCGGTACGGCACGTTCGGTTCGGTCCACCTGTGTACCATTTCGGTTATTTTTTTCACTTATTAAACATTATTAACGGTAGAATATATGCGCCACGGAACTAAAATTCCCAGGTGAGTTTCAGCACAGCGCTATTATCTTGCAGCACGCATAGCATTAACAGCCTAGCTTCTTGTGCTGTCTCCTGTTTTTAACGTTATGGCTTTCTTGTTAAAAGAAGAGCGCAGATTCAAAGCTGTGTGTCGACGTTTCACAGAGATTGGATCGGTGTCTGCAGCAGCAACACGTCTAACTTGTTAACGGACTTGACGTCATCCGAACGTGAACGAAGAAAAGCAGCTTGCAAACACCAAACAGCAGCATTAAAACAGCCTTCATCAGGTAAATCAGATCGGGCCAGAGCAATAACAAAAACTGTAAGGGTTTTTAAAGTTCTGGATTTATGTCTGAATGTTGTTGATGCGCCGGCTTTAAAGTTTGTGATAGTCTCTACGACGTCTTCCATCACATCCATCACGTCAACACTTCAGCCAAAAAGTTCAGCACTTTATGAAAAAACTAAAACTGATATTATCAACAAGCCGTGGAGCTGATTAAAGCCCTGATGATGATGACCGAGAGATTCACCCAGCTCAACCGTTCAAGAAGAGGTATTGTTCTTTTATTATTATTATCTAATTAACCTTTTAATTTAAAATTATAATCTTATTAACTTTTTTTTTACCTCTTTGTGTTTTATTTCCAGTCTGGGACAGAGGTAGCAGCTGTCTTCTTCCTCTTCAGGGACATCCACCAGATCACCTGCAGCTAAGAAGTGTGTGATGACTGAACTCTGAACTTTTCCAGGGACCTGTCCCACCTGGAGGAGCAGGTCCAAGAAGAGGTTGTTGTGAGTAATGAGGATAAATACAGCCACACTGCTGCTACTGTTGTTACAGATATGATTTTCTCCACCACTGGAGATATTCACTGCAACTAGATCTGTTCTTTTAGCAGAAAATGTGGACAAGTTGGTATTTTTGGACAAAACCTTTAAACTTGATTAGTTAGATTGTAAACAGTCAGTTGCTGCTTATTGTTCTGGTTCTGACTGTTATTGTATTTATTTAGATTTTTATTATTGTTAATATAGTTTATTTATTGTAAAGCATGCCGTTTATTTAAAATATCATCCAAGTGGGTTACTTTTATTTATTTTTATACAAACGTATTGTTTACTTGACACATTTTCAAAATAAACATTTTATGTCTTTTTTTTGTACCGAAAATTAACCGAACCCTCCTTGTAATTGAACCGAACCGAAATGTGATTTTAGCGTACTGTTACACCCACTCCTAATGTACCCTGTGTGACATGAACATGCACATCCTATTGGCGTCCTTATTTACGCTTACACTGAAGTCAAACGCTCCATCAAAGTATGTTGTACTAAAGGGGAGCAAGAAGGAGGGACAGAAAGAAAAAGGGAGAAGTGTGAGATCTGAGAGCAGAGAAGAGAAGAACAATGGCTTAGATGCCTCTTTTCCACCGCTCGGCTCGGCTCGGGTTGGATCGGCTCAGGTCGGCTCAGTTCGGGTCGGGTCACATCTATGTTCTGTTTCCACAGCTTTTTTGTACCCCTTCTGTGGGCGGGGTCCAGAATCCTACTCGTCTTACCACATGGTGGCAGTAGTGTTCCTCAAGCTATTTACTACAGTACTAGCCACCACTAGAAGAAGAACACAATAAAGACTTTGTATCACATATTATCAATTCTATCAAAAACCACATAGCTGATATTTTTCAAAAAAATCTAGTGTGATCACAACATGTTCATATACGAAATGTATCCTGTTGGAGTTATTTGAAATAAAATTCAATGTTTTATAGACATAAATGTGTCAACCTACGTCCATTATTTTCTACTTTGTATCACATATTATCATTTCTATCAAAAACCACATAGCTGATATTTTTCAAAAAAATCTAGTGTGATCACAACATATTCATACACGAAATGTATCCTGTTGGAGTTATTTGAAATAAAATTCAATGTTTTATAGACATAAATGTGTCAACCTACGTCCAGTATTTTCTACTTTGTATCACATATTATCATTTCTATCAAAAACCACATAGCTGATATTTTTCAAAAAAATCTAGTGTGATCACAACATATTCATACACGAAATGTATCCTGTTGGAGTTATTTGAAATAAAATTCAATGTTTTATAGACATAAATGTGTCAACCTACGTCCAGTATTTTCTACTTTGTATCACATATTATCATTTCTATCAAAAACCACATAGCTGATATTTTTCAAAAAAATCTAGTGTGATCACAACATATTCATACACGAAATGTATCCTGTTGGAGTTATTTGAAATAAAATTCAATGTTTTATAGACATAAATGTGTCAACCTACGTCCAGTATTTTCTACTTTGTATCACATATTATCATTTCTATCAAAAACCACATAGCTGATATTTTTCAAAAAAATCTAGTGTGATCACAACATATTCATACACGAAATGTATCCTGTTGGAGTTATTTGAAATAAAATTCAATGTTTTATAGACATAAATGTGTCAACCTACGTCCAGTATTTTCTACTTTGTATCACATATTATCATTTCTATCAAAAACCACATAGCTGATATTTTTCAAAAAAATCTAGTGTGATCACAACATATTCATACACGAAATGTATCCTGTTGGAGTTATTTGAAATAAAATTCAATGTTTTATAGACATAAATGTGTCAACCTACGTCCAGTATTTTCTACTTTGTATCACATATTATCATTTCTATCAAAAACCACATAGCTGATATTTTTCAAAAAAATCTAGTGTGATCACAACATATTCATACACGAAATGTATCCTGTTGGAGTTATTTGAAATAAAATTCGAATTTTTATAATTTATTTTCGTTGTGCAAACACAGGTTTTGGAAAAAGTCAAAGCGAAACTACTTTAAATGCAGCACATTTGACCATACGTGACAATATTAAAGCGTGGTTAAGCTCAGGAGCCCTCGTACTATTAAAGTCAGCTATGAAATATATTTTATATCTGTTCATTGAGCTACATTTAAAGACATAAAGCCGCCCGCGCGCCGCGTGTTACTCGTGGCGAAACTACTTTTTAAAATCGTGCAGTTTTGAGCAGTACGTGATTTTATTAAGGACACGTTCAGCTGAAGACCCATCTTTGCTATAAATTTAAAAAATAACAATTGTTTTTACCGTGTTATTCATGTAAAAGTCCTGCAGTGATAGCGTCCCTCGCTTCCGTAAAAACAGCTCTCGTCTCCTCCTCCCTCCTTCCGGAGCGGGTGAGCTCGCTTCAGTACACCTCTGAAAGCAGCCCGAAAATCTCAGGAAATCTCGCGCGGCTCCGCTCGGAATAGCCGGTGGGAAAGGATGAAAGGGGGTCTCTGCGACGCACATATGACGTAACATCCGACCCGAGCCGACCGGTGGAAAAGGGGCATAAGTCTTGACAATCACTTAGCTGAGGCCTTTAGTAGACTAACACTTTGCAGCAGACATGTCTGCCTGCATACCAATAGCAAACACTGTCATTGTCGATCTAACTCAGAGGCTTTTGATGTCGTATTCACAGAAATGGAGATAAAGGAAGTGAAGGAGAGAACTGAGGTGGTGAAGGGGTTAGAGGAAATACCAAGGCAAGGGGAAATAATATATATACTGCATATGTACTTTTTTCATAAATCTTTGACAAATCCATCCATCCATCCATTATCTTTTACCCGCTTTTTACATTTTGGGTCACGGGGGTCGCTGGTGCCCATGTCCAGCAATCACTGTGCGAGGGGCAGGGTACACCCTGGATGTGTCGCAAGTGCATCACCGGGACACATAGAGACAAGCAACCATTCACTCTCTCACTCACACCTAGGGACAATTTAGAGTTACCAATCAGCCTAACATGCAGGTTTTTGGACTGTGGGAGGAAAACGGAGTACCCGGAGAAAACCCACGCATGCACAGAGAGAACATGCAAACTCCACCCAGAAAGGCCCCCAGACCGGGATTTGAACCGGCAACCTTCACGCTGAGAGGCAGCAGCTCTACCAGTTGCGCCACCGTACTGACCCGGTGACAAATCATTTAATTTTATTTTTCTTCTTTTTTTTCTCTATTTCAACAACTGTCTTGGAGAAGGAAAGGCCACAAAACATGAAAAGGTCGCAAAAAAGTAAAGCAAAAGATTTTATATGTGACATGTACCTTAAATATTTTATATATTCATATATTTTTTTTTCATGTGTATTTTTGTAATGAAATATGTAATAAAAAAATATTATGTGAATAATGATATTCAATACATGCTGGTGAAGATTCTCAGTCATCCAGGACATGATAAAATCAACAAAGGCGTTCAATACAGAAACAACTGGACTTTTTTTGTAACAGAAGACGTTTCGCTTTTCAATACATTGATATTCAATACATTTAGATTTTTTTCATTGTACAGTGTTTTTACTAATTATCGTTTGTGTTTGAACCTATATGTGCAACATGAGTTATCTGTCAAAGTGCACAAGTACTGACAGGCACAAACAAACCCACCCCATTCACTTTCACATATAACACACACACTCATTCACACACAAACCCTTCACTGAGGGTTGATAAGTGTGTTAGGAGGCAGGGAGAAATTATTAATTATCAGGCTAATGGGCACCAGGCTGAGTTCTGCTTCATTAAGCCCTAACTGTTTTGTGTAAATACTTGTGTTTGTGTGTTTGTGTATCAGAGGATGGTGGGACCTCTGGGTATCACACAGACAACAAGGGGATGGGGGTGGAGGAGAGAGTTCACTCACAACACATATGCACTTAAACAAACATACTCACAGAAATTATATTGTCACTGGATGACAGAACTGTATGTTTATCATGTTATACAAGCCTAAGAAGACTGTGTGACGTGTTTACTATTGTTTTATTGTAATTTCTTGGGCACTGCTCACAATCAGTTGAGATGTTTTTGATTTTGTACATTTACCTTATAATGTTTTTGCTACTTTTGCTACTTTTCTTTTGTTTATTGTTTAATGTATTTGTATCATTGCTGTTCATCATTCTTTAGTTTGTAGCAGGTCGCTTTTGTAAATGAGCCCTCGAGGCTCAATAAGATTTACCTGACTAAATAAAGGTTGAATGAATGTTAGAAAGATGAGTATGAAAACCTCAGCATCTTTAAGTAAAATTCCACAATTCAAACCAGCTGTGCTTCATGTTGAGTACAGTTTCGTTCAGTGGTAGTATTGTTGTGTTTGCATTCTGTGTTGAATAGTTTCGCTCCCATTCTATTGCTCGGAGGGTTGTTCTGGCTGCAGTACGATAAGTAAAACCAACACTGGCTTTAATCGGTCTCACTCCCACTAGAAAAGAAAGATAAGGAGGAGTGAAGTGAGGCAGAGGGAGGGTGAGACAGTGGAAGAAGTCAACAGACAAAGTTCAACAATTTTCCATTTAGATGAAGCCTTAACAGAAATTTGACAAATATTATGGTACAAAGTAGAAAAGCAATACTTTATTTTTAGAAAAGAAAAATATTCAAATTAAAGAAGTGACAAATCCAAGAAGTACCGCAGTTTTGATTTGTGTGTGTGTGTGTGTGTGTTACAAAATTTACGTTGCCTTTTTTTAATTATACAAAGTACATGCTCACCTTATGTGCCAAATTTTGGGCATTAATTATTATTGTTTTGACTTTTCTTGCTTTGTGGATTTTGCTTTGTGAGAATAAGTTAAATGTGAAGGTTCCATCCGATGTGCTGGGATTTTTTTTTGAGTGTGAATGTAAAAAAAAAGGCAGAAGCTTCTCTATTAATAGCTCTGATAGTAACACAAGCAGGGACCCAGACTCAGTGGTTTTTTCCCATTGATTAGATAACCAGCTAATGCACAATCATCCCAACAACTCATGCACACACACAGACACCTACACACACACACACACACACAAACAAACTCCTACACTGAACTAATGAGCTGGTCAAGGCCCCCTAGGAACAACCAATTGCCACTTTACTCATAAGAGAGACATAGATTAAAGTTTATTTTATTTATTTTTATGGAAAAGATGGAGAAAATGTAGTAGAGGTTTAAAAAAAAGCAGAATAATTTAGATTAACAAAGGGAAAAGAAGTAGAAAAATATTATAGAAATAAAGATGACAAATAAAGCATAATGATTTAAGTTCCCTGTGAATGTGTATATGTATATGGTATATATGTGGTTAAGATATCCCTGAGGGGTGTCTTCTTTCCGTCGATATGTGTATCCCCATGTCTGGATGTATGTGTGTGCTAGAATTACCCAGAATGCTTTAGCGATTGACTGGCTGCCTAATGGCAGTCTCTGTTTTCCTCTGATGGTCATTGACTAGGTCCTCTCATCAATATCTGTTTTTACAGCTATTCTAGAGGTGTGTGTG
>JBBPBX010035892.1:0-20207 GCA_038048925.1 Garcialebias charrua | reverse complement strand
TGAAAGTAGAAGTGTAGTTGTGGTTTTGTGTGCTACCTGTAATAAAATAAATGTTTTCTTAGTTACACATAAAACCCTACTGTGTCATTTTTCTTCACACGTCTTGTCATTTAGTCTCAAGGTTTTATTTTACCAGTATTAGACATGTGAACATGACCTATTAGTAGTATACACAGAAAGGTGTGTGCAGAACACAAATAGCCAAGTTGAGCAGCAGTGAATAAATGTAGCTTTGTCCAGAACTTCAAAGTTCTTCTTGTGCTTCACTTAAAGACCGTGTAAAGTGAAATTAAATGTGTGTTTTGAATTTGTCACACGGCATAAATATGTGTTATTAATCACCCATATAAATCTGACTGATTAAAAACATTGTTTTCCTTATAAAATTAAGTCTCAAATATAATGAAAAAACATAATTGTGCCCTGGTCTGAAACGCTGGGGGCATGTCAGCGCGTGGGCGTGGTTTCAGCACAGTACTGCCCCTGTGTCCTGCACCCTGAAGATGTTCGCGAAGGCTGGCAGCCAGGAGTTCTCCAGCCCTACTCATTTGAACCTCCAGATAAAAATATAGGAAACCAAAGAGGTCAGTGAAAAGCAATTGTCAGCAAAATATTCGTCAAACTTTTTATTTTCTTAGAATGTGAGCACACAATGTGAAATCACACAGACACATTACAGCAGCTGTGCGCGGGGGACATGAGGTCCACTCTGTCTGTCACGCCAAAAATACACTACACACGTTGCAGCTCCGCCCCGCTCCGGTCCGACCTCCGCAGCAAATACGCACCCATTATAATCAATGAGAGAGTTTACACTGGCTCCGCACGGCGGCGGCGAGCAGCGGAGAGCGGACGGCAGTCCGTCAAAATTAGAAATTTTTCTATTTCTGCCGGACGCCGGAGCTGTGCCGGAGTCAACTTTTGAAGATTACGTCGCACCAACAGGAAAAGGAACGAGCACAACTTCCGTATTTACAAAATAAAATCACCACGGGCGGACTAATCCTAGCTCTATACGGATTTATTTGTACAAAAATGCTGTCAAACTATCATTTCTGACTACGCCTACAAACGCAATACAAGAAATAAAAAGAAATACAAGAAATAAATAAAGTATTTTATTCTGAAATGTAATACATCACTTCCTGTTGCTCAAACCATGTCCTGTCGCTCATTTACGAGAGAAGATCAAGGCAGCAGTATCTACAGTTGTTCTCTTTCTTCCACCGAGTGAATTGTTTTGTTCTGACTTACTTATTTATCACTTGATTTATCGCGCGATCTCGCAATTCTCGCGCATGCGTCTCAGAGCAGCGCATCCACTCGGACCTGAGCGGAGCGGAGGTAGTGGAAATTGGACTCGCACAGCTGCGACCTGCGGAGCGGGGCGGAGCGGAGCCGCGTGTAGTGTATTTTTGGCGTCAGTGGCTGCGCGCCTGCCCCGGTCAAGCTGCGCGGAGACTCGGCTGAGCGCGGACCGACCCGGGACAACCAGGGAGGCCTGTCCGTGGCGTGTCGCTGGGACTCTGGAGGGGAAGTGTGCGGGAAAAAAAGCTAAATTGTCTGAGGTGAAACTTTCTGCTGCCCGCCGGTCCGGACCGGCCCGGTACGTCAGCAGCAGAGATCAAGTAAATAAAATAAAGTCACCAAGCGGGTGCCCTGACCATTGCGACATCCAGGGAAGATGCAGGAACGAGGCATAATTGATTAGCTAGCTAACAATGAACAAAATATCTATGCTATTGCTATCTGATGCTATCTGCGATTCGCGAGTGAATGGCTCCACCGATGCGAAGAACTAATTTATACGGCTGGAGCTGCAGGGGGTGGGGCTTTAGACCGCGTGACGAAACGCGGTCACATTTAAACCACGCCTAAAAAATCCTGAAGCAGACATATCTTTAAACAAAGTTTGATCTATAACTCCAAAATTAATTGAGCTACAATTTTGAGACTTTTTACTCATTTACAAGATTACAATTGTGACATTTATAATGTTTATTGAAGAAAATATTGAAATTCACTTTACACGGTCTTTAACAAACTTTGAATTGCCTGACGTTTTTTTCAACACGCTGAAAAATTAACTTCAACTTTTTTATTGTTGTTATTATTTTTATTTTAAATGCAAATTGATTATTGTAAGTATGGGCAGATCAAAAAAATAAAGAAAATAATTTCCCGCTGTGTCAGCAGACACCGTTGAAAAATCTCAGCACTGAACTCAGTTGGCGTTCTGTACTGGGAACATATAAGTGTGGTCCCAGATTACCCCACTCCCATCTCCACTCCTAGCTCATCTATTCTCTTTTTTTTTGTTCTCTGCTTTTCCTCCATCATTTTCCTCCTACTGCATTCTTCTCAGTTTAGAAAGGACTTTGTCTCACAAACACACAGCAAGACTATCACCACTCCTCCCAGGAGACCACTCATCTCTCCCTTCTCATACCTCCCTTCCTCTCTCTTCGCATCCAGCTACCCATCTACCCATCCATCGATTGCCACTATTCTTGGACTTCTGTTAACCCGCTCTTGGTCGGGCTCAGGTTTCCCTTCCCTTTCCACCACTCAGCTGTGTGTTCGTGCGTGCGTGCGTGCGTGCGTGTGTGCGTGTGTGTGTGTGTGTGTGCTTACCCCCAAATGTAAGTGTGTTTCTATGCTTGTCAGATTTGATCAAGAATAAATCTGCTCCAGAATATTTTTGTAAACAAACAATAACTTAGAAAAATAACTTACATAACATTAACATGTAATAACATTTTGATATTTAAAATAAAAACACATGTTTACAGCATTCCACACCCTCACACACACAAAGATGCTCATGTATTGAAATGCGACTTAATTCCATACTCATTAGGAGCAACAGTACTTTGGCTGCTGAGTCACCTCTAAGTGGCTTAAGTTGCCCAACTATTGACCATCTATACAAAATGGTAAATTTTTGGAGATCATCAGAGAGATCAATAATTACTCTAGTAAAATTATATTTTCTACTTTTTTTTCCATCTAATTATTCACGAACTAGTTTTGTATTCAAAGTTTTTGTGCAAAATATATACTTTGAGTACCTTGTTCAGTCTTTTTATACCTTCATTAGATGTGCATGAATAAATCTTGATGAGGTGACTTAATAAAGAGAAACAGACATAAAAACATTCATCAAATATTCCTGGTGAGATGGTAAACAAAGGATTTGGCACCTTAATACCAAGACCCTCTCTTCACTTATGATCAAAATAATAATTTCTTATTTTGTAACTGAACGATAAAAACTGGTAATAAAGTCATTATTAAACTGCTCATTGTCACGATTCACCCATTTATGCTGGAAGTTCAAGGAGGCACTGTCAAAGTACAGTATTTTCCAGCGTATAAGTTGCTCCAGAGTATAAGTCGCATCAGTCAAAAAAGCATCATGAAGAGGAAAAAAACATCAGTTGCTTTGGCGTATAAGTTGCATTTATTATGTGTCACTGCTGACCCGTTGTGTTTATTATGCATTTATTCAATGGTCAACATGGATTTGTTCTGCCTGGGCGGAGCCTTCCATCCATCCATTGAGGCTGGAGCCGCTAGCTCTCCAGCGTTCCTCCGCCCGCACCAGCTGAATGAAGCGAGCATGCATGGGAGGACTCACTGTTGCAGTTCTTCGAAATTTAAAGCGTCAGTCAAAAATTGCGTTATGAATATACAAAAAAAACGTATATAAGTCGCTTCAGCTTATAAGTCGCAGGACTGACAAATGTACGCAAAAAAACTGACTCATACGCCGGAAAATATGGTAATAAGTTCATGGAGGATTTATAAATCAGTGTATGATAATGTGTTTAAAATCATTTTTCCACCTTTTTTAATCTCTAACACACTCTTAGTTTGGCAGTGGTTGGTAACTTTTCATGTCTTCAACCAGAGGAGTGCACTGTATGATGTGCTGCAGATCAGAGCAGGAGTGTTCCTTATGCTGAACTGGATCGTACTGTCTTGCACTTATGCTCATGAAAAAAAAATTGGGCCACCAAAAAGTAAAAAGAGACAAAAGGGCAACAAAGGAAGAAGATTTTTGAGAGAAAACATTACTTCAAGCTGAAAGGAAAAAAATAAACATTTTAGGCCCCAAAACAGCAGACAAGATAGTTGCCAGTTGTGAGGAGACAATGTTTTTAATACTTCTGATTTTTAAAAGTATCCATATGTTTATTTTTTAAATAAGATTTTATCATCGTAATCATCACTCTCATACTCGTACCTTATATATATTTTTTAATTAAATTTATTCATTTTAAATACAACACACAAATAAAACAATCTCATACATGAGACCGTACAGTATAAAAGTAAAATGAAGGGATGCAGAAAGAAGAATAAATCTTGTTCCCTTTCAGTCATGTCTCTCGGTGCAACATATGCTATGGGAATCGCGACCCCGCGCGATTACCTGAAGGAATACATTCACGCCTTTATGGCAGGGGCGTCAGCGTTGTGCCAGAGGCCCCGCCCTCTGGTTACTTAAGCCGCTGAGGCCCATCCATCAATCTCTTATTGCCCTTCACCTCGCTTAAACCTGAACTCTCTCTCTTCGCGGGACTTCTCTGCTGCTTCATCGCTCGACCAGAGGTGAGCTTGCTCCCTACACAGAGCGCACAGAGAATTATTCCTGCGTACTGCTGGCTAGCAAAAGCTAGTCCGGCACATTTTTCCTTAACCCCGAAGTTTTTTCTTCTCCTCTTTCCGCAGACTGCTTTGCTCGACGGCGCTAACTGCGTCACACCGCTACCTCTGCTAATTCGTAGCAGGCTAGCCAGCGAAAGTGACGCGACGGAGGAGACGTCTCAAATAAAGAGAAAAAAGATCTTGGAAGGACTCGCTCATCTTATCTCGGACATGCCTCCGGAGAAAGGAAAGCGAAAGACAAGACTTCCAAAAAAGACCAGCAGGACGGCGAGCCCAACCTCGCGCGCCTGCCCCAGTGGATGCGGTTTTTCCCTCTCAGCGACGGACACCCACGAGGCCTGTCCCGTCTGCTTGGGGATGCTGCACGCGAACATGGCGCTGGACGCACCCGAGTCTTGCCCACACTGCAGCCAGATGCTGGAGGCGGTGAGGAGGCACCGGGCGGACTTCGTCGCCAAGGCCATGGGGGCTGCTACGGCGCCAGCAGACCCGGACACTACTGAGCCTCTGACTCCCACGCCGGAGCTCGAGAGCATGGCTTTGGACGACAGCACCCGAGTCGAATGGGGCGACAGCCCAGATGTGCTGGCCCCCATGGTGGACTTAACAGTCGAATTTGACACTCGAGGCATGATGAACGAGGACGAGATCTCGATTTCAGCCTCAGGTGAATTTTCTGCGGACGACGCCGACGTCGGATACGGGGAACAGGGAGAAGACCTCTCCCGCACCCCGGTGCCTGTGCTCCCGGAGACTGACTTTTCCATCCCTGCTCTGTTCGACTTGTGTCACAGAGCAACGGACGCACTGCAGATCCCATGGCCGGAGCCTCCACCTCGTCAACAAGTCACGAGGTTGGCAGGAAATTATTTTTATTCAAAGCAGCAGGCCGCCACGAGGCAAAGGATGCCCGTCTTTCCGGACTTCCTCACAGAACTGACTCGCACCTGGTCTCAGCCCAGAGCTCCCATGCTGCTGCCGCTCTCGCAGTTTCTCGACGTGGACGGGATGGATGAAGTGGGAATAGCCAACGTGCCTCAAATTGAGGACACGCTGGCGTCTCATCTGGCTCCCAAGTCATCCGGGACAAAACCAACTCTCCCCAGCAAGGCCTGTCGAGCTTCGGCTTCTCTGCTTGAGAAATGCTACAGGGCTCAGGGTCTCGTGGCGCGTGCAATGAACGCGTCCGCAATGATGCAAGCCTACCTGGCTGAAAAACTACAGGAGCTCCAGGTAACGACAGACAAGCAAGCTGCCGCACGGAGCTGCTGGATGAAGCCCGTAGGGCAACAGACTTTGTGCTCCGCATGATGGGGACAGCAGCTGTTGCACAAGGCAGAGGAATGGCTGAGGTGGTCATCGCAATCTGTGGATGACCTTAACTGACCTCCCGGAGGGACAGAAAATTCCTTTTCTCCACCATTCGATAGAACCGACGGGACTTTTTGGAAAAGCGCTGGATCGAATTCAGACCAGGCTGGACCAGAGGCGCAAACAGGCTGAAGCTCTCCGAGTGGGCATCCCCAGGAGAACCTTCGCCCCCCCCCCCAAGGAGTCAGCTGGGAGCAGAGCACCGCAGCCTCGACACCATTCAGCCACACGTGCCCCACCGCAAAAGCGGCCGGCGTAAGGCCGAGCACCGGCAGAGACCACCGCCGGGCCCACCTCGGACCGAACACGCCTGGAGTAAGAACAGATTTGTTTCCCGCCAGGCGGACCGGTGCAGAACCTACTCGGCGAATCGGGACACCAAACAGAAGCGTGCCTGATGAACCAGGACCGCTTCTTAACTTTACACGATCACCCGCCCACGCGGTACGGGAAATGATCTTTTCACGTCCAGACTTGTAGCACGGTACAAAAAGCTGGTGACTTTGTTTTAGACACAAATCATGTTCTTTCTGCTGTGAGTGACATAAAGTCAAACATGTCGTTACACATAAGCACGAATAAAGCTCAAAAAACAGCACCTCTCTGTTTTCTTGACTCTCAAAAACAACAACAACAACAAACACAATAACATCAGTAGCACGGGTCCCTCTGTCCTGCCAGCCGACATAAAGGGAGGGGGCCATCTCCTCCCCCTCCCTCACGACTCACGGGTGTTAGCCTAATCAATAAACCCCAGCAGGGTACCTCGGTTCTGTCTGCAACAGACAGGCCCAGAGGCGCCTGCAAACAGGCCTGACACTCCTCACAGAGACAGGTGAGGGGGATCACGTGCTCCAGCCCCTGCTCCGTTGTAAACCACGGGGCGGACAATACACAAACCAACAAACCCGTGACACGTCCACGCTCCAGGGGTGCGCGCCGACAGAATCTGATGACCCACCTTCCTGGCCACCTATTCAACGGTTCCCAGTAAGGGACGGGGGGGACGGCAGAAGCCTGCAGGCTAACACCAGCTTCACACGTTCACAAAGGCAGTTGTGATGAAACTGCAGTGTGTGTAAACAAGCCAGGGCTGAATCAGACTCCTCTTCCTTTTAATCGAAGAGGACTGAGCTCTCTGTCACCAACCAATATAAAGTCTGCTTAGCACAAAGGACCATCTCCACATTCTCATGCTGAAGCTGCCCCCTTATCCGTGGTGGGCGACACGCAATGCTCAAGCAGTGATCTTGCAGCACGTGACCGCGCTCAATGTGCTGACTCAGTTCTGCTCTTAAACGACGTACCCCCACCGGGTGAAACACAGCCCACCGGTGGTTTGTCAGGCTCCAGGACCCTTTTAAGGCCGGAGACCAGTAAACCAGGTCCAACCAGGAAATGGGCTGGGGCCAAGAGATCTGCTCGTTTACAAAACTTGCAACCCCTCCGATCCATGACCCCCAACAAAAAGATGAAAAACAGACATTCTGTCCCGCTTTTGTCTAATAATGACACCAGATTGCCTCTGCCCCCAAACACTCTTGATCAGAGCAGTAGGGCAGCACATCTGCAAGAAGGTCCTCTCCCTAACGTGGTTGGCCTTCAGGGGACCACAGGAATTAGGGCCCTTGCTCTCCCTCAAGGGCCCTAATTCCTGTGGTCCCCTGAAGGCCAACCACTGGTTTTACCACCTGCTCCTTTACAGCAGGGGTGTCAAACTCATTTTCACCGAGGGCCACATCAGCATAATAGCTGTCCTTGAAGGGCCAGGGGCCTCATGTATCAACCGTGCGTGCGCACAAAAACCTTGCGTGCGTCACTATCCACGCAAAACCCCGTATGTATCAAAACTGAACTGAACGTGAATATGTGCGCATCCAGGTACATTTCCACGCAAGCCCCAGAGCACGCGTACGCACGTTTCTGTGGTTCTTGTTCCTTTGGCGACACTTACAGGTGATTCAGAGAAACTGAAGCCCCACAGTCTGTGGTTGACTTTAAGAGCGGCTTGAAGACCTTTCTTTTCAACCGAGCATACTCTACCTCCTCATGATTCTACTTTTGATCATAGCTGATACTGTTGTTGATTTTAATTGTTTATTAAATGTTTTATTGACATTTAATTCTGTTGCACCTTGTAGCACTTTGAGATTTTCATTAATGAAAAGTGCGTTATAAATTGAATTCATTATTATTATTATTATTATTATTATTATTATTAACTGTTCATGATGTGAAAATGATTAATATTCCCATCAAACACACGATTAACAAGTATTACATCCACATGACGCAGTTAAATAAAGCACGCGCAAAGTTGTGCCAAAAATAAATTTAATCATTTTTCAGTTTGGCACTGCTGCGCTCTGGAGCAACACAGGTGCATCACGCGTGCACATGAGAAGCAGCAGCGATCAAACTGTTCCACAGGAGCTTTGTTGAGGGAGCTGGCAGGTCGATCGGGACTGTGCCATTCCAGTCCACACAAAGCCGGATCATGTCCAATAGAATGGTCTCATCTATATGATTCCAAAGGCTGAGTGGTCGCGCTTTGGAGCGCGCGCGCACCCTCACACGGCAGCTGGAGGTGATTCATAATCTGCGTTTATTGTAGATTTCTCCAAAATGACACGTGAAAGTACACCATATATAACTTGTTGGAGAGTAACAGCTTCACAGACAAACAGATTGCGCGCAGCGTTTGGAGACTCCAACATCACGTCATGTCATGAAAACTCTCCACTGAGACGCACAGACCCGTTTCTTCATGTCATCTATTAAATAAACAAAGATCTATGTTCAACCAAACATCCAAGTTCCTCTGTGTTTACAGTAATTATGGTAATAAACTCGTGCGCAAAGTTAATATTTTCACTCAGAATGAATGGATGAGCTGGCGCACCAAAGCAGGGTGCGCGCACACACAAATACCGACACACAATCACTCGTTCTTTGCGTGATGAACACATTTTATTACTATTCTTACTTAGGATTTTTTCCTCACTCATATTATATTAAATTCATTATTTTCCTGAATCTAGAAATGATTTCTGATCGCGCAGGGATCAAACAAACATGTCCTTCACACATGCAGGAAGTAATTTGCATCTGTTTAACATATGTAAATGAAGGCGTGTCAGGGGAGGTGTCTCACGTGCGCTCAGTTCCACGTTGGTTGTGATGTACAAAAGGAATGTGCGTGGATTCCGGTGTACGCACAGTTTGATACATCTGGATTTTTTTGTGCGTACACACTTTTCTGGATTTGACCGTACGTCACTTTTCAGTAGGAAATCCACGCAAGTCTTTGTACATGAGGCCCCAGATGTAACTTCGTAAATTTTCATACTTTTATACTATTATGAAAAAACTCAGGACAGTGTTACACTTTTACTATTTTATGCTTACGTTTATTAAATGTTTTAGTGTTTAGTGTTTAGATGGTTACTGTTGCACCGAGGGACTGAGAGAAATGCAATTTCGGTCCTGTGTATGTCCTGTACATATTGCAGTTCTGACAATAAAGTTGACTTTGACTTTTGACTTTGACTTTGAACTTATAAATGTAATTAAATGTAATCTAATGTATTGTAAAATAAAATAAATGTAACTACCGTACTCCTTAATGTTGAATAACTCATTTATTATAACTTATTCAACTGACAATTACAGTTGCATAGAAAACATCTTTGCTTGTTGCTCTAACATAAATCCTTTAAAATTTTGTCAGCTTATGAAAACCCACATAACTCCATTAATGAAGGATCAAACTGTCCAAGTTAATACCCTGATGCATGCTCAATAATCCAGGTAGAAAAATCTAAAAAAGCTAAGTCTGGTCCTCTGGACCTGATGGTCCAGAGGTGGTCCTCCTTGATCATGTGAGCAGCTGGTTTCGGCTGTCATCAGCCAACTGGTTGATCCACTGTGAGAGGGTGCTATTTATAAGACTGAGCTGAATACAGCATCTCAGACTGAGGAAGTCTTTCGGACGAAAGACGAAATGTTTCTACAGTTTTTTTGCTTTGTTTTGTTTTTTGAATGTCCAGAGGACCAGACTTAGCTTTTTTAGATGTCCAAGTTAATAAAGAAAAATAACATAAAACTGAGCTGCAAAGAACATGTATGACACATGTAGCATTTTACAAAAAAAGGCTACACACAGCCTTGCATCCAACTGATGGTTTGATGACAACAATTTGTGTGCATACACACCCTGCAAACATTAAATAATTACAACAGCAGCTACACATAAATAATATGTAATCAACTAAAAATACCAAAATAAAGGTTGACTCAGTTCACAACTATATTACTCAAGTTTTTTGGTTACCGGTAGTCTTTGATGAGGAGATGCTGCCTGGAACACACAAGTGGATTCTCTCTCTACGATTGATCATGTTCTGAAAATGATAAACACAAAACAAAATGCAAGCACAATCATTAAATTGCACACAGTTTAAATGTTCTTCTTCTTTGTTGAATTACATTTTATTATATTTTAATTGTTTAAAAATAATGCTAACCTGACAAACAGGAAAGTGGACAAGATTGTCCTGTTTCACTTGTCACATCCATAAGTCCAATTCACGTTGGAAAGCCGTGATCGTGTCGGACATCTGTGTGATGACTTGTTTGTGTCAGGTTTTGTAGGCATGACAGAACCCAATTGTAGACAAGAACTCTCACAGGGAGCCAGGAGTTTCAAAGAAGGAGTATTTAATTACAACAAAAATCATAAAGCAGTCTGTGTAGCAAAAACACTTACATGAGCTGGGAACACAGGGGAATACCAAACGATGCGGCTGCACTCACTGAGACACAGAACAGGGCTTATATACACTCACAGACAAGACAAGACAAAATCACAAACACCTGGGGACAATTAACTAGAGACAATTAACTAGACACACAGAGCAGGACTGGGAAGACTAAACCTGAAACATGAAGTAAACTAGGAAGACTGGAGGTTAAGCTAATAGAAAATAAACAGAGACTAAACTGGAGGTTTACAACTAAGAGACAGAACGGTTAAACTAATAGTAAATAAACACAGAGACTAAATAGACAGAACTGGAGGTTAACCTAAACACAGAACAGAGACTAAAACTAGAGGCTAAAACTAGAGGTTTAACTAAAAGCAAAAACTGGGAAACTACCTGAAACATGAAGTACACTAGGATGACAGAAACTGGAGGTTACAACTAAGAGTAATAAAATCAGGAGGGAAACTAATAAATCACAAGGGGAACAGACAAGACCAACAGATGCCCACTAGATGGTGCCATGGTTCCATCAGGAGGGAAACTAATAAATTACAAGGGGAACAGACAGGACCAACAGATGTCTAGTGGCCCACTAGATGGTGCCATACGGTGCCATCCTCACAGTTTGCGTCTCTGCTCACAGACCTTCAGCATGCACGGCTTCAAAAACGCTCCATCTGAAAACGACTTGGAAGCGATTTCTTCAGCCACAATGAAGCTAGCTTTCACTGCAGCCTTGTTTTTGGCTGTGGATTTCATGAACAAACTCTGCTGCGACCGCAGTTTGCCTTTTATTTCTTGGCAGAATGTGTTGCTTTTCTTGAAGGCTAGCTTTAGCGTACATAGCTCCGTGTTTGGTTTCAAAACCGACATCGCCTCGTAACACAAGTGGAAGCACAAACAAGTATTCGCCTTCCCATGTTTCTTGAAACTTCCGTCTGCATCAACTTTTCTCTTTCTGGACATTTTGGGATCATTATTTATATCTCAATTCCACTCTTTGGCATGAAGGTAGAAACATTGCTGCGGCTTCCGTAGTCGAAAGGCATTGTGGGCTACTGTAGTTGAAAGGCATTGTGGGAAATGTAGTTTTTGGTCAAAACACGCTCGTATTTATTTTTAGACACTCAAAACCTTGAAACTAAGCTCTCACGGGCCACATAAAATGACATGGCGGGCCATATCTGGCCCGCGGGCCATGTGCTTGACACATGTGCTCTACAGGGACCCTCCACGTCACCAGAAGGAACAGTCTCGCCACTTCGGCTGAGAGCTGTGGCAAATTTCATTTTGGTGGCGGAAAGGGACAAGCTGGTGGCCTCGGGCCTGCCAGAGAATGTGGTAAATACCATTCAAAATGCACGAGCTGGGTCAACTCTGTCTCTTTACGCCCGGAAATGGCATATTTTTGAAGCCTGGTGCACAGAAATAAATATTATTTCTTATTCATGTGACCTAGCTCAGCTCCTCACCTTTCTTCAGGACTTGCTGGAGAAAGGTTGTTCTTTTTCAACAATTAAGGTGTTCCTATCAGCAATTTCAGCCAGTCACGAAAGCTGGGGGAGCAGGACGCCTGGCGCGCATCCGCTCATAATAAGATTTATGAAGGGCGTGCTGAGAAAGAGACCCCCCAGCAGGATCTTGACCCCTGGATGGGATCTTAGTCTGGTCTTGGGGGCTCTCTGTGATCCCCCATTCGAACCACTGAGCGACATTAAGATAGATTTATTATCTTATAAGACCGCTCTTCTCCTGGCTCTTTGCTCGGCGAAACGTGTGGGTGACCTCCATGCCTTGTCCGTACACCCAATGTGTACCAGGTTCGCCCCTGACGGGTCAAAGGTCACCCTAAGGCCTAATCCCGCATATATCCCCAAGGTCTTGACTCTAAACCACAGAAGTCTGGACTTTGATCTCTCTTCTTTTCCACCTGCTCCTGTCCTCACTCAGGAACAGGAAAGGCTGAAGGCTCTCTGCCCCGTGAGAGCTTTAAGCACTTACATGCAGAGAACAGCCGAATGGAGAAGAACAAATCAACTGTTTGTGTGCTTTGCAGCACCTGCTACCGGAAAGGCCCTATCAAAGCAGCGCCTCTCACACTGGGTGACTGAGGCCATAAAAAGGGCGTACAGTAGCAAAGGTCAACAGGTGCCCTCTGGAGTGCGCGCTCACTCTACTCGGGGCTTGGCCACCTCGTGGTCACTGTTCAAGGGTGTACCAGTTGCAGACATTTGTGCTACTGCGAACTGGAGCTCATTAAACACTTTTGCAAAGCATTACAGTTTGGATGTTACTGCGTGTGATGTCACTCAGGCTGTCCTTTCTAACACACAGTAGAAAGCAGCCTTGAGATGCCTGCTGAATAGAGGCAGACGTTCACACTAGCATGCATTTTACTGAGCATTTCAAGGGCGTGATTGAATTACGTTCCCATAGCATATGTTGCACCGAGAGACATGACTGAAAGGGAACTGAAAGTTATGCACCATAACTCATGTTAATACAGAATGTCTTCAGCTACAACCTCACCAAATTTCAGCTCTCTATGTATAAAGATGGCTGAGTTAAAGCCATTTGAATGTAGCTATGGCGGCCATCTTGGATTTTTATTTTTGGTTTCCGTACGTGATAGAGGATGTCTTCAGCTACAACCTCACCAAATTTCAGCTTTCTATGTATAAAGATGGCCGAGTTATAGCCATTTGAAAGTAGCTATGGCGGCCATCTTGGATTTTTGATTTTGATATGGAATTTGATAGGAAACATTGTCGGCTATCACCATACCAAGTTTCAGCTCAATATCATTAAAATTGACCATTTTACAGTATTTTGACTTTTTTGCGTTGTCGGCCATCTTGGAAATTGGATTTTCAATTGAAATTTATTAGGGATCATTGTCAGCTACCCATTTGCCAAATATAAGTTCCATATCTCCATCAAAATGGCCGCTTCACCTAATTTGCTTGTTCAAATGGCCGCTTCACCTAATTTGCTTGTTTAATTCAAAATGGCCGACTCACCTAATTAGCTGGTTTGATTCAAAATGGTCGACTCACCTAATTAGCTGGTTTGATTCAAAATGGCCGACTCACCTAATTAGCTGGTTTGATTCAAAATGGCCGACTCACCTAATTAGCTGGTTTGATTCAAAATGGCCGACTCACCTAATTAGCTGGTTTGATTCAAAATGGCCGACTCACCTAATTAGCTGGTTTGATTCAAAATGGCCGACTCACCTAATTAGCTGGTTTGATTCAAAATGGCCGACTCACCTAATTAGCTAGTTTGATTCAAAATGGCCGACTCACCTAATTAGCTGGTTTGATTCAAAATGGCCGACTCACCTAATTAGCTGGTTTGATTCAAAATGGCCGACTCACCTAATTAGCTGGTTTGATTCAAAATGGCCGACTCACCTAATTAGCTGGTTTGATTCAAAATGGCCGACTCACCTAATTAGCTGGTTTGATTCAAAATGGCCGACTCACCTAATTAGCTGGTTTGATTCAAAATGGCCGACTCACCTAATTAGCTGGTTTGATTCAAAATGGCCGACTCACCTAATTAGCTAGTTTGATTCAAAATGGCCGACTCACCTAATTAGCTAGTTTGATTCAAAATGGCCAACTCACCTAATGAGCTTGTGTATTGAACCTGCCTTATATATTGGCCGACACAACTAAGTAGCTAGTTTGATTCAAAATGGCCGACTCACTTAATTATGTTGTTTGATTCAAAATGGCCGACTCACCTAATTAGTTAGTTTGATTCAAAATGGCCGTCTCACCTAATTAGCTAGTTTGATTCAAAATGGTAGACTCACCTAATTAGCTAGTTTGATTCAAAATGGCAGACTCACCTAATTAGCTAGTTTGATTCAAAATGGCCGACTCACCTAATTAGCTAGTTTGATTCAAAATGGCCGACTCACCTAATTAGCTAGTTTGATTCAAAATGGCCGACTCACCTAATTAGCTAGTTTGATTCAAAATGGCCGACTCACCTAATTAGCTAGTTTGATTCAAAATGGCCGACTCACCTAATTAGCTAGTTTGATTCAAAATGGCCGACTCACCTAATTAGCTAGTTTGATTCAAAATGGCCGACTCACCTAATGAGCTTGTGTATTGAACCTGCCTTATATATTGGCCGACACAACTAAGTAGCTAGTTTGATTCAAAATGGCCGACTCACCTAATTAGCTTGTTTGATTCAAAATGGCCGACTCATCTAATTAGCTAGTTAGATTCAAAATGGCCGACTCACCTAATGAGCTTGTGTATTGAACCTGCCTTGTATATTGCCTTGTATATTGAACCAAAATGGCGCCCTATGTAACTCAGTTTCTCTGAAAAGTTAAGTCCCATTCATTTCCTATGGGAAATTTACGATTTTTGTTAGCGAAATATTTCGCGATGGTAACTCCGATTGCTTAGAAAAGTAATAGCACACATCTCGGAGTCGGGCCGGTCGTTTTGATATAACTTTTGTGGGGGTACACGTTACGGTACGAGCCGCATTAACGGAGATGGATGAATAATAAATAAAAAAAAATAAATAAAGAAACCCTTATTGGGTGGAGAACAATAGGTTGCTTCCAAGCATTTACAATGCATTGGCAGCCCCCAACTAGAAAGTTCCTGGAGAAACTTCGACGGGGGCTGCCGGCTGTTGCCGGTGTTGCCGGATTTTTTATTCCGTGCCGTACAGGCTGTTGCCGAATAGAAACATTTAGATGTGAACATACTATGAGTTTGGTATCATCCAAAGCTACCACTATACCAAGTTTCAAATTAATATATCCAAAAATGACTGAGTTACTGTATAATCAATTTCTGTGTATTGTGAGGTAGCTGTGGCAGCCATCTTGAATCAAAATGGCTCCAAATACACCTGATAGTCCACACAGGACAGAAAGCATTTGCCTGTGATCGTTGTGGACAAAGTTATGGACAGAAGTCAACTTTAAACACACACATGATAGTCCACACAGGGCAGAAAGCATTTGCTTGTGATCGTTGTGGACAAAGGTTTGGACAGAAGTCAACTTTAAACACACACATGATAGTCCACACAGGGCAGAAAGCATTTGCCTGTGATCGTTGTGGACAAAGTTATGGACAGAAGTCAACTTTAAACACACACATGATAGTCCACACAGGGCAGAAAGCATTTGCCTGTGATCGTTGTGGACAAAGTTATGGACAGAAGTCAACTTTAAACACACACATGATAGTCCACACAGGGCAGAAAGCATTTGCCTGTGATCGTTGTGGACAAAGTTATGGACAGAAGTCAACTTTAAACACACACATGATAGTCCACACAGGACACCCATACACACATGATAGTCCACACAGGGCAGAAAGCATTTGCTTGTGATCGTTGTGGACAAAGGTTTGGACAGAAGTCAACTTTAAACACACACATGATAGTCCACACAGGACAGAAAGCATTTGCCTGTGATCGTTGTGGACAAAGTTATGGACAGAAGTCAACTTTAAACACACACATGATAGTCCACACAGGGCAGAAAGCATTTGCTTGTGATCGTTGTGGACAAAGGTTTGGACAGAAGTCAACTTTAAACACACACATGATAGTCCACACAGGACAGAAAGCATTTGCCTGTGATCGTTGTGGACAAAGTTATGGACAGAAGTCAACTTTAAACACACACATGATAGTCCACACAGGACAGAAAGCATTTGTTTGTGATCGTTGTGGACAAAGGTTTGGACAGAAGTCAACTTTAAACACACACATGATAGTCCACACAGGACAGAAAGCATTTGCTTGTGATCTTTCTGGACAAATGTTTGGACGGAAGTGAACTGTAAGGGGGCTGCCAGGCTGTTGTCGGACATCTTGAATCAAAATGGCTCCAAATGTTAATCAGTTCTAGAGATACATCTGATAAATACTTTCTATGAGATTCAAACAGTACCAACAGTGAGTCTGTTTTCATCAGATTCTAAATCATGTGACTTGACAGCAGCAGTTTGTGTGAGGAGTGTTCTCCCATTCATTTTCAATGGGGAAATATGGCAACTTTGTTAGCAAAATACATCGCCATGGTAACTCCGATTGCTTATAAAAGTAATAGCACACATCTCTGAGTCGGGCTGGTCGTTTTGATAGAACTTTTGTGGGGGTTGACTTTGTGGTTCGGTCCGTATTAAAGTTGAAAAAGATAACTTTTTCTGGTGTAGAATAATAAGTGGGCAGTAACCAACTAGTTCCTGGATTTGGAGATTCATTACGTCTTTGTTCGCAAATAACGTTGCCATGGTAACTCCGATTGCTTAGAAAAGTAATAGCACACATCCCGGAGTCGGGCCGGTCGTTTTGATATAACTTTTGTGGGGGTGCACGTTACGGTACGGGCCGCATTAACGGTGAACGACAATGTAGACACACGTTCGGACAGGAGAACAATAGGTGGCTGCCAGCATTTACAATGCATTGGCAGCCCCCAAAAATAAAGAAACCCTTATTGGTAGGATAACAATAGGTTGCTGCTTAATGCATTTACAATGCATTTGGCAGCCCCCAACTAGAAAGTTCCGGAGAAACTTCGACGGGGGCTGCCAGCTGGTGCCGGAATTTTTATTCCGTGCCGTACAGGCTGTTGCCGATTTAAAATGTTAATTTGAAGGTAGAAAGTGTTTGGGATCATCCAAAGCTACCACTATACCAAGTTTCACATTAATATATCCAAAAATGACTGAGATATATTCAATTTCTGTGTTTTGTGAGGTAGCTGTGGCAGCCATCTTGAATCAAAATGGCTCCAAATGTTAATCAGTTCAAGAGAAACATCTGATAAATACATTCTGTGAGTTTCAAACAAATCCGACAGTGATTATAATTTCATCAGGCTCTAAATCATGTGACTTGACAGCAGCAGTTTGTGTAAGGAGTGTTCTCCCATTCATTTCCAATGGGGAAATATGGCAACTTTGTTAGCAAAATACATCGCCATGGTAACTCCGATTGCCAATAAAAGTAATAGCACACATCGCGGGGCTAAGACGATCGTTTTGATATAACATTTGTGGGGGTACACATTGTGGTTCGGGCCGCATTAAAGTTGAAAGAAGAGCAAGTTAGCTGAAACACAGGAGAGTAAAAGTAACACTAGAAAGTTCCTGAAGAAACTTCGACGGGGGCTGCCAGGCTACTGCCCGCAAGTAGCCATCCTGAATCCTAATGGCTCTAAATGTTCATAGCACACATCACAGAGCTAAATTAAAATCTTGAAATGATAGTGAAAGGTGTTTGGGTTCACTTTCAGCTAACATTACACCAAATTTCAGCTAAATAGCATTAAAAATGGCCGAATTATGGTGTTTTTTATCTTTTCGATAAGGCGGCCATCTTGGAATTTTTAATTTTCAATCAGGGTTTATTAGAGCTCATTCTCAGCTACTAAGTTGCCAACTTTTGTCTCAATAGCTCTAAAAATGGCCGAGTTATGGCATTTTTTTTCTTTTAGCTATGGCGGCCATCTTGGATTTTTATTTTTGTTTTTTTGTACGTGATAGAGAATGTCGTCAGCTACAACATCACCAAATTTCAGCTCTCTATGTATAAAGATGGCCGAGTTATGGCATTTTTTCTTTTTTAGCTATGGCGGCCATCTTGGATTTTTATTTTTGGTTTCGGTACGTGATAGAGGATGTCTTCAGCTACAACCTCACCAAATTTCAGCTTTCTATGTATAAAGATGGCCGAGTTAAAGCCATTTGAATGTAGCTATGGCGGCCATCTTGGATTTTCATTTTTGGTTTCCGTACGTGATAGAGGATGTCTTCAGCTACAACCTCACCAAATTTCAGCTTTCTATGTATAAAGATGGCCGAGTTATAGCCATTTGAAAGTAGCTATGGCGGCCATCTTGGATTTTTGATTTTGATATGGAATATGATAGGAAACATTGTCAGCTATCACCATACCAAGTTTCAGCTCAATATCACTAAAATTGACCATTTTACAGTATTTTGACTTTTTTGCGTTGTCGGCCATCTTGGAAATTGGATTTTCAATTGAAATTTATTAGGGATCATTGTCAGCTACCCATTTGCCAAATATAAGTTCCATATATCCATCAAAATGGCCGCTTCACCTAATTTGCTTGTTCAAATGGCCGCTTCACCTAATTTGCTTGTTTAATTCAAAATGGCCGACTCACCTAATTAGTTGGTTTGATTCAAAATGGCCGACTCACCTAATTAGCTGGTTTGATTCAAAATGGCCGACTCACCTAATTAGCTGGTTTGATTCAAAATGGCCGACTCACCTAATTAGCTGGTTTGATTCAAAATGGCCGACTCACCTAATTAGCTGGTTTGATTCAAAATGGCCGACTCACCTAATTAGCTGGTTTGATTCAAAATGGCCGACTCACATAATTAGCTGGTTTGATTCAAAATGGCCGACTCACCTAATTACCTGGTTTGATTCAAAATGGCCGACTCACCTAATTAACTAGTTTGATTCAAAATGGCCGACTCACCTAATTAGCTAGTTTGATTCAAAATGGCCGACTCACCTAATTAGCTAGTTTGATTCAAAATGGCCGACTCACCTAATTAGCTAGTTTGATTCAAAATGGCCGACTCACCTAATTAGCTAGTTTGATTCAAAATGGCCGACTCACCTAATTAGCTAGTTTGATTCAAAATGGCCGACTCACCTAATTAGCTAGTTTGATTCAAAATGGCCGACTCACCTAATTAGCTAGTTTGATTCAAAATGGCCGACTCACCTAATTAGCTAGTTTGATTCAAAATGGCCGACTCACCTAATTAGCTAGTTTGATTCAAAATGGCCGACTCACCTAATTAGCTAGTTTGATTCAAAATGGCCGACTCACCTAATTAGCTAGTTTCATTCAAAATGGCCGACTCACCTAATAAGCTAGTTTCATTCAAAATGGCAGACTCACCTAATTAGCTAATTTGATTCAAAATGGCCGACTCAACTAATTAGCTAGTTTGATTCAAAATGGCCGATTCACCTAATTAGCTAGTTTGATTCAAAATGGCCGACTCACCTAATTAGCTAGTTTGATTCAAAATGGCCGACTCACCTAATTAGCTAGTTTGATTCAAAATGGCAGACTCACCTAATTAGCTAGTTTGATTCAAAATGGCCGACTCACCTAATTATCTTGTTTGATTCAAAATGGCCGACTCACCTAATTAGCTAGTTTGATTCAAAATGGCCGACTCACCTAATTAGCTAGTTTCATCCAAAATGGCCGTCTCATCTAATTAGCTTGTGTATTGAACCTGCCTTGTATATTGCCTTGTATATTGAACCAAGATGGCGCCCTGATTCAAAATGGCCGCCTCACCTAATGAGCTTGGTTGATTCAAAATGGCCGCCTCA
>JBBPBX010035891.1:9699-31800 GCA_038048925.1 Garcialebias charrua | reverse complement strand
CGGCAGCCATTTTAACTGACGACGTCAGTCGACGTCGTTCAAAACTCCGCCTTCTGTTCTCTGATTGGTCCGGTAATCCGCCTTCTGTTCTCTGATTGGTCCGGTCAAAAATCGACCGGAGAAATCCTTGTCTATGGGAGAAATGCCAGACCCTAGTACAAAGCGAAGTGAAGGACAAGGGTCTGGTTTTAACCAGGCTAGTCAGAGGGGCATGTTGTGCATCCCTCTTCCTGAAGTCCACAACAATCTCCTTTGTCTTCTCCACGTTGAGAGTGAGATTGTTGTGTCCGCACTAGGGGTGCACCGATTTCAATTTTCTGGCCGATCACCGATTTTTAGAAAATCTGACCTGCCGATTCCGATTTTGGCCGATACCCGATTTTCAGGTGTTAAAAGGTCAAAATGCACCCTAAATTTTCAGGATTTTACAACCTTTACTAAGGCAGATGAGATCGGTGGAAAAAATCGGCTTCTCAATTAAAGATCAGCCGATCACCGATTTCCCCAAATTAAGGAAATCGGGGCCGATTTATTATGATGAATAATATAAATGGAAACAATGTTCCCTCGCCCGGACGCGGGTCACCGGGGCCCCACTCTGGAGCCAGGCCCGGAGGAGGGGCACGTTGGCGAGCGCCTGGTGGCCGGGCTTTCACCCATGGAGCTCGGCCGGGCACAGCCCGAAGAGGAGACGTGGGTCCCCCTTCCCATGGGCTCACCACCTGTGGGAGGGGCCAAAGGGGTCGGGTGCATTGTGGAATGGGTGGTGGCCGAGGGCGGGGACCCTGGCGGTCTGATCCTCGGCTACAGAAGCTGGCCATTGGGACATGGAATGTCACCTCTCTGGTGGGGAAGGAGCCTGAGCTAGTGTGTGAGGTTGAGAGGTTCCGGCTAGAAATAGTCGGACTCACCTCAACGCATGGCTCTGGCTCTGGAACCAGTTTCCTTGAGAGGGGTTGGACACTCTTCCACTCTGGAGTTGCCCCTGGTGAGAGGCGCCGAGCAGGAGTGGGCATACTTGTTGCCCCCCATCTTGGTGCCTGTACGTTGGGGTTCACCCCGGTGAACGAGAGGGTAGCCTCCCTTCGCCTACGTGTGGGGGGACGGGCTCTGACTGTTGTTTGTGCCTATGCGCCGAACGGCAGCGCAGATTACCCACCCTTTTTGGAGTCCTTGGAGGGGGTATTGGAGGGTGCGCCTCCTGGGGACTCCCTTGTTCTGCTGGGGGACTTCAACGCTCACGTGGGCAATGACAGTGAGACCTGGAGGGGTGTGGTTGGGAGGAACGGCCCCCCTGATCTGAACCCGAGTGGTGTTCTGTTGTTGGACTTCTGTGCTCGTCATGGATTGTCCATAACGAACACCATGTTCAGGCATAAGGGTGTCCATATGTGCTCTTGGCACCAGGACACCCTAGGTCGTAGTTCAATGATCGACTTTGTTGTCGTCTCATCTGATCTGCGGCCGCATGTCCTGGACACTCGGGTGAAGAGAGGGGCGGAGCTGTCAACTGACCACTACCTGGTGGTGAGTTGGCTCCGATGGTGGGGGAGGATGCCGGTCAGACCTGGCAGACCCAAACGTATTGTGAGGGTCTGCTGGGAACGTCTGGCAGAGTCTCCCGTAAGACGGAGCTTTAACTCCCACCTCCGGG
The DNA here is from genome assembly GCA_038048925.1 of Garcialebias charrua. Taxonomy (NCBI): domain Eukaryota; kingdom Metazoa; phylum Chordata; class Actinopteri; order Cyprinodontiformes; family Rivulidae; genus Garcialebias; species Garcialebias charrua. Next base: position 30,146 of record JBBPBX010035891.1, on the reverse strand, counting down.
AGAGCTTTGAACACGTTCCGAGGGAGGCGGGGGACATTGAGCCCGAGTGGGCCATGTTTCGCGCCTCTATTGTCGAGGCAGCTTATCGGAGTTGTGGCCGCAAGGTTGTTGGTGCCTGTCGTGGTGGCAACCCTCGAACCCGGTGGTGGACACCGGCGGTGAGGGATGCTGTCAAGCTGAAGAAGGAGTCCTATTGGGCCTTTTTGGCCTGTGGGACCCCGGAAGCAGCAGATAGGTACCGGCAGTCCAAGCGGCATGCGGCTCGGGTGGTTGCTGAGGCAAAAACTCGGGCGTGGGAGGAGTTCGGAGAGGCCATGGAGAATGACTTCCGTACGGCTTCGAGGCGATTCTGGTCCACCATCCGGCGTCTCAGGGGGGGAAAGCGGTACGCGACCAACACCATTTATGGTGGGGATGGCGTGCTGTTGACCTCAACTCGGGATGTTGTGAGTCGGTGGGCGGAATACTTCGAAGACCTCCTCAATCCTACTGGCACGTCTTCCACTGAGGAAGCGGAGCCTGGGGACTTTGGGTCGGGCTCTCCAATCTCTGGTGCTGAGGTCGCCGAGGTGGTTAAAAAGCTCCGCGGTGGCAAGGCTCCGGGGGTGGATGAGATTCGTCCTGAGTTCCTTAGGGCTCTGGATGTTGTGGGGTTGTGTTGGCTTACGCGACTCTGCAATATCGCGTGGACATCGGGGGCAGTTCCCTTGGATTGGCAGACTGGGGTGGTGGTTCCCCTATTCAAAAAGGGGGACCGTAGGGTGTGTTCCAACTATAGAGGGATCACACTCTTAAGCCTCCCTGGTAAGGTCTATTCAGGGGTTCTGGAGAGGAGGGTCCGTCGGATAGTCGAACCTCGGATTCAGGAGGAGCAGTGTGGTTTTCGTCCTGGTCGTGGAACACTAGACCAGCTCTACACCCTCAACAGGGTCCTGGAGGGTGCGTGGGAGTTTGCCCAACCAGTTTACATGTGCTTTGTAGACTTGGAAAAGGCATTCGACCGCGTCCCTCGGGGGGTTCTGTGGCGGGTACTCCGGGAGTATGGGGTACCAGGCCCATTGATATGGGCTGTTAGGTCCCTGTACGACCGGTGTCAGAGCTTGGTCCGCATTGCCGGCAGTAAGTCAGGCTCGTTTCCGGTGAGAGTTGGACTCCGCCAAGGTTGCCCTTTGTCACCGATTCTGTTTATAACTTTTATGGACAGAATTTCTAGGCGCAGCCAAGGTGTTGAGAGGATCCGTTTTGGTGGCCTTAGAATCGCTTCTCTGTTTTTTGCAGATGATGTGGTCCTATTGGCTTCATCAGCTCGTGATCTACAGCTTTCGCTGGAGCGGTTTGCAGCTGAATGTGATGCGGCCGGGATGAGGATCAGTTCCTCCAAATCCGAGGCCATGGTCTTGAGCCGGAAAAGGGTAGCGTGCCCTCTCCGGGTCGGGGAGGAGGTCCTTACCCAAGTGGAGGAGTTTAAGTATCTCGGGATCTTGTTCACGAATGAGGGAAAACTGGAGCGTGAGATCGATAGGCGGATAGGTGCAGCGTCCGCAGTGAAGCGGGCGCTGTACCGGTCTGTCGTGGTGAAGAGAGAGCTGAGTCAAAAGGCAAAGCTCTCAATTTACCGATCGATCTACGTTCCCACCCTCATCTATGGTCATGAGCTTTGGGTTATGACCGAAAGAACAAGATCTCGGATACAAGCGGCTGAAATGAGTTTTCTCCGCAGGGTGTCTGGACTCTCCCTTAGAGATAGGGTGAGAAGCTCAGTCATCCGGGAGGGACTCGGAGTAGAGCCGCTGCTTCTCCACATCGAGAGGAGCCAGTTGAGGTGGCTCGGGCATCTGGTTAGGATGCCTCCTGGACGCCTCCCTGGTGAGGTGTTCCGGGCATGTCCCACCGGGAGGAGACCCAGAGGAAGACCCAGGATACGCTGGAGGGACTATGTTTCTCGGCTGGCCTGGGAACGCCTTGGGATTCCCCCAGAGGAGCTGCTCCAAGTGGCTGGGGAGAGGGAAGGTCTGGGCCTCCCTACTTGGGCTGCTACCCCCGCGACCCGACCCCGGATAAGCGGAAGAAAATTGATGGATGGATGGATGGGGCCGATTTATCGGCCGGCCGATTTATCGGTGCATCCCTAGTCCGCACCACAAGGCCAGGCGGCTCACCTCGTTCCTGTAGTCCGTCTCATCGTTGTTGCTGATGAGACCTACCATAATCCAGGTACCAAAGCATTAATTCTCAGTCAGGTCATCTGGACAGTTTCTTTTTTATAGAAATTGTCCAGATGACCTGACTGAGAATTATTGGGTTGAGAATTTTATTTTTATTTGATGGTGATTTCCATTTTTTAGGCTAAATACAAATAAAAGGTGAACATTAATTTATTTGTATAGTTTATAGTTTTTTTGAGGCTTTTATATTGTTCATATCAATATCAAATTATATCGTTCTCACCGAAATTAAGAACTATATTGTGATAAAAATTTTGGCCATATCGTCCAGCCCTATCTTAAAATATCTGCCCCTTATTAAAAAAAAAAAATAATAAATACAAACAAACAAACAACAACCTTCACTTGAACAATCTCCAAACTGAAAACAAAACAACTTCAGGTATCCTTCACCTGCACTATACCTTCCCAACAACTTTAATCATCTTTTAAATCATATAAATAGTTTTATAAATATTTATGGTGATATCAAGTCAACTCCACAATCCTATTTCCTGAATTACAACTCGGCTCCTTCAGACTAGTTCTAAATGAAGGTTTTACAAACATTCTCTTCAGGTTATAATGACTTTTTTTTAAAACGAATTTTAATTGAATATTTGGGGGTAATATTTTTATGAGCTTTATACATGACCTGTAAAATACTATGTTGAACCAAATCATAAAATTTTAATAATTTCAATTGATGAAATAATATATTTGTTTGGTGACCATAGCACTTCCTAATAGGGCTGAACAATTAATTGCATTTGCAATAATATCGCAATATGGTAAATGGTAAATGGAGCTTATTTATATAGCGCTTTCCAGCCCCCTATGAGGGGCCCCAAAGCGCTTTACAATACCAATCATCCACCCATTCATACACACATTCATACACCGGTAGCGGCAGACTGCCATGCAAGGCGCTTTCCAGTCCTACCGGGAGCAACTCGGGGTTAAGTGTCTTGCCCAGGGACACAACGACACATGGTGTGGGGAACTGGGATTCGAACCTCCAACCTTCTGATCGGGGGACGATTGACATTACCACTACGCCACGGCCGCAACAAATATGATAAAATGAGATTTTCTAATCGCGAAGGCTGCAATTTGACTGGTCATGTGACACAAATCTTTATCAACAAGAAAAAACACCACAAAGACATTTACGATGGTTGCATGGCTAGAATGACAACAACCAGTGCTTCAACTTCAAGTAAGCAAAGTATCAACCAACAGGGATCACTGACCTAACTGTTTGAACTTCAAACAGTTAATTTTTTAATATCTAATTTTTTACATTTATTTATTAACTGTCATGTGAAGTTCAGACAGTAGTTAGTAAGTTCACTTAACATGTTTACTATTATGTTGACGAAACAAGAAAAAATAGAAATGGTGAAAAGAAAAGGCATAGATTTGTTTGCTTTATTGTAATCTCTGCTTTAAATAAATCTGACATTGTGTATTATAAAACAGATTGATTTATTGCTTCTGTTTGTTGAAAAATACTTAAGATATAAAAAATAATAATCACGTTTTAAATCGCAATTGTAATTTATAGAAAAAAAATTGCAATTAGATTATTTTCCAAAATCGTTCAGCCCTACTTTCTTATAATAATTCTTATAGCTCTTTTTTGTCAAATAAAAATAGGGGTTGTAATTGTTTTGCATGCTTTTCCCCAAACTTCAGTACAGTAGATTAAAGACCGTGTAAAGTGAATTTCAACATTTTCTTCAATAAACATTATAAATGTCGTAATTGTAATCTTGTAAATTAGCCCCACCCCCTGCAGCTCCAGCCGTTATAAATGCGTTCTTCGGTGGAGCCGTTCACTCGCTACCGACCGTCTCCCTCCAGTACTGGCGTGCTGCTGGAGCGACCACATGCCACCTGCACCTCCGCGCACCTCCGCCCCCCCCCCCCGCGCGCGCGCGCGTGTGTGTGGCGATCAGACCCCGCATGCATGTGACCGGGTCGCGCGCGCGCGTGTGTGTGTGAGTGAGAGGCGATCAGACCCCGCATGCGATGTGACCGGGTCGCGCGCGCGGCGTGTGTGTGTGTGTGTGTGTGTGTGTGTGTGTGTGGCGATCAGACCCCGCATGCGATGTGACCGGTTCGGACCGCGAGTCCGCTCATCTTCTAAAATAGCGCTGATTATAACAGCGGAGTTATGTGTCCTCAACTTTAAAAACATAACCAGAGTTGTTAGTGCACTAAAAACAGCGTAACTCTTGGAAAAAGGAGCTGCTGGAAGCCAGAACTCAGATAAAAACAGAGCAGGTGGATCTCTGCTTCCCCCGTATGCCTCCCCACACAGCTCAGCTCTGAAGGGGGCTGGACATGGCGCAGTACAGCGCTGAAATCACGCCCACGTGCGACACGCCCCCAGCGTTCTAGAGCAAGGCAAAATCAAGTTTTTTCATGATTTTTGAGACTTAATTTTATAAGGAAATCAATGTTTTTAATCAGTCAGATTTATATGGGTGATTAATAACACATATTTATGCCGTGTGACAAAATAAAAACACAAATTTAATTTCACTTTACACGGTCTTTAAATATTGAACAATCATTACATTATGCAATACAGTATATACAAAGCTTTGTCATTCAAATACTATTTCACTTTATACAGTAATGTAATTTCGACTACTGCAACTCCCTGTTTATTGGAATCCCTGGCAAAAATCTTCAGAAGCTTCAATATATTCAAAACCGTGCAGCAAGGATTTTATTGAGAGCTCGTAAATTTGATCATATTACACCCATTCTCCATAACCTCCATTGGCTTCCTGTCTCCCACAGAATTCGGTACAAAACTGCTCTCATTACACACCAATGCTTACACGGAACTTCACCTGACTATCTAAAGGACATTCTTCACCTTATTCATCCACCCGGTCTCTACGATCACAGAACAGTAATCTACTTCACATTCCACGAACCAAATTAAGGACCATGGGAGACCGGGCATTCTGTGTGGCTGCCCCCCGCCTATGGAACTCCCTCCCTGACTACCTGAGAGCTCCACAGTCACTGGTTGACTTCAAAAATGGCTTAAAGACTTTTCTTTTTAAGCAAGCCTATTCTGCCTCCACATGATTTTATCTTGATCTTGGTTGATATTATTATTGATTTTACTTGATTTTATCACTTGTTTTATTTTTTTTATTTTTTAAGCAGGCCTATTCTACCTCCACAGGATTCTGTCTTTAATCTTAGTTGATACCATTATTATTGATTTTACTTGATTTTATCACTTGTTTTATTTGTTGTAGCACTTTGAGATTTTTATTAATGAAAAGTGCGGTATAAATGGAATTCATTATTATTTATAATTATTTATTGATTTCGTTATTTTTATTCTTAAAGGACAACACCCACCATGACAGTAACAATTCACCATATTGGACAATTACTGTAGTTTAATATGATGTCTATTTTCATTTTTGCATTTGGGCTAGGCGAGGGTTTAAAAAAAAAAAAAAAGAGTCCCGGGTGAATCCGGAAACCCGGCCGAAGAGTGCCGAGACTTCAGTTACGTCTCCACCCAGAAGGCAGGAGTGAGTTTCCATGGAGGTTTATGAGAGTGGGAGTTAAAACTACATATTTCCTGGTGCATTTGTGTGTACAGCTGGACCAATGCTCTGTTTTTATTTTTTATTTATTTTATAGAACTTTTTAATAAGATATAACACCGCTGCGGACTTTTGCTGCTCTCAGGAGCTGCCCAGAGGAGCGAGCCGCGCGTCTTCTCCCTGGCTCCCCGTTCCGCTGGTCACCTTTGAAGTTCCTTCATGCCGACTCAGAGCTCGGCTCCGTCCAAGCCTTGTTGCGGGGAGCACGGGGGAGCACGCGCGCTCAGAGCGCCTCTGCGCGGCTGCCTTTCTGTACTCCCGACCTGTCTGGTCACGGGGAGAGAATAAAAAGCCGATGCGGAAATTAATTGATTTTTCGCGATCAAGCGAATTAAACTAGTATGTCTACGTGGATGCGTGCTCAGAATATGATAGACATGAGTGAGCGACAGCAGGATTAATCAACAGGCAGATTTAGGGCTGGGCCATATCATATCGTTTACGATAATACCGGTAAAAATAGCTTGCCCGGGCAAAAAAAAGATATCATGATATGCTAATTTCATGACGTAATACGTAAGGACGCCCCCGCCCCGCTCCCCAACCGAGCGCTTCAAACTGAACTGCGCACCCCCCTTCCACCAGTCTGTACTGGTGCTAAAATGATAAAAACAAACCGCGCGTCATGTCAGCTTCTGTCCCCTGGCTGCTCTGAACAGCAGGTAGAGGATCAAATGCCCCCACCCGCCCCCCACCCCACTGAGCAGCCGCGCTGCGGGCTGGTCTCCCCTCGCTCTGAAAACTGTCTCTACAAACACGCGCGGCTCTCCACGACCAAGAGGAAACCACAGTGAAGTTATTTTCAAGTTGGAAGTTGGATATTCGAGCTCCGTGTCTTCAGCGGTGCGTTGCTCTCGTCAGTCCACTTCATGGAGTCTGATTTCGGGCAGCCGCGCTGAGTCTGCCCCTATTCAGAGACGTCATGGTTCACTTAGGGACCGTCAACAAATTTTCGACCGCGTCACTCTTTAGAAACAAAAAATAATGTATTTTACATGATTTGAGCCACAAATCTTACATCAAACTACTCTCCATTCCAGATCTGCGAGGCACAGCTGTTTATTTCTCAATTTTTATGCATTTTGTAATTTTTCACAATTTAATATTTACTGTTTTTGGTCAATACCATTCAGGTCTTTTGAGCCACCCACACAAGTCTCACATCAAACTACTCTCCAAGACCAGGCCTATGAGGCACAGCTGTTTATTTATCATTTTTATGCATTTTGTAATTCTTCACAATTTAATATTTCATAAATCTGTGGGGTTTTCCTCAATAGCTTCCAAGTCATGTGACCTGTTGACCCAAAAACACTGAAATAATTCTGCTAGTCTATAAATGAGGCACAGTCATTTGTTTTCTATTTTAAGTCATATTACAGTAATCAGATTCCATGAAGCGGACTGACGAGAACACCGCACCGATGAAGACACGGAGCTCGAATATCCAACGTCCAACTTGAAAATAATTTCACTGCGGTCAAGAGTCAGGTGATCAGAGACAGATCAGTCAGAAAATGAATCATTCCTGCATGAATAGATGAAACTGAAACACCAACACGCTTCAGGGTCAGCTGATGACCTTTTTACAACTTGTGAAAGTTATTCTTCAGTTAAAGGCAACATATATTTTGTTGCATGTTACATTTATGCCCAACAGATCTTAAGATTAATTTTTATTTAGTTGTTTTAGGAAACTACACATGCACTTTAGTTTTTTTGGTGGTTTTTGTTGATCTATATTTTGTGCAGACTTTTTCAATCTATATAACAGATCTTTTTTTTTTAGAATAAGATACTCTTCATTCATTCATTCATTCATTCATTCAACCTTTATTTAGGGCCAGTTTACACGGCGCGTATTTTGAGTGTAACCGCTACTTTCTCTTTGCGACTTTGCTTATCGCCTACACGACACCGCTGGCCCCCCTCGATGACACCGATAGTTTTCTGAGCCTGCTCCCAAAGTGGAACTTTTTCGCTGCACCCCCGCTGATAATGTAAACATCTCCTGCTGATCTTTTGTGTCAACCACATGCGCGCAGCCCGCACGCGCGGGGCAGGCTGACATTTCACGTGTCACGCTGCTCAATATAACAGTTTAACAATAATAAACAGTATTTATGTTAGCGTGGGAGATGTTTAAATTTATCTGAACTGTACAGTATCTATCTGGACTCGTTACATTTTTTAAACAGTGCGTAACGTGCTGTGAAAATGAAGACACCAGGTTTATTTATTTATTTATTTATTTATTCAGCAGCACAAATTTTACAACGCAAACACTGAGAATTAAACTGAACACTATTAAAAACACGTGAACCGAACTGTAACTACGTTAATGAACTGGACTCTTGCTGTGTGTTCATCTGGACCCATCAGAACCGCCGAACCGTCTGCCTGTTTGGAACGACAGCTTCTCCACCTGGCAGAAATAAATAAATAAAAACTCCGTTGTTGTGTGATCAAATAAACACAAGCAAACATTATATTAAGAACGTTGATTTACCTGCTGTAAGTCAGCTGTTTATCACGGAGTAAAGTCAGACTTCATCCTCATCGACTCGGTTCTGGTCCACAGTCAGCAACTGGTGCAGCTTGTTAGATGAAGAGGTCCCGGCCGCTTGGTGTCAAATAGTGTCGACTCTTATCCAAAATCCAGCTTTAACTTGTTGTTGTTAGCTCAGCTTTTAGCACAAAAGAAACTAGCAGACTGCCAGCAGAGTGACGCAGCACACATGCGCAGTGGGTGAAGGTTCAGCAGGACGCATGCGCAGTGGGTGTAAGCGGGGGGGCATGAGGGAGGGGGGAGATTCGAGCAGATCCATGTCAGATCCGTGTCAACGCAAAACTTTTAAACTAATTAACATGCCCAAAAGTTACGTTTCCCCCACACAGTGTCCGTGTAAACAGGGCCTTAGTCAGGTAAATCTTTTGAACCTCATGGGCTCATTTACGAAAGTGACCTGCTAAAACTAAAGAACAATGAACAGCAGTGGTAGAATTTCCTTAAACAATAAACAAACAAACAATAAACAATAGAAAACAAAAGAGAGAAAAAAACAAAAGAAAGTTTTTTTAACAAAGTATCAAAAAACTAGCAAAACATTATAAGGTAGACGTATAAAATCAAAGACAGGAACAAATCTGCATTGGTTTTTGCCAGGATTCCAACAGATTCTGAAAACCATTTAGAGAAGTCAAGGTCGAGAGCTTCAGATCTTTTTGTAAGATATTCCATGAAGCAGGAGCAGAGTAGGAGAAGGCCCTTTTTCCAAGTTCAGTCCTCACTGACGGAACACTGCAGGTAATCATGTCCTGAGAGTGCACGCTGTAGCTGCACTCGCACAGAGACATGTAGGAGGAGATGTATGAGGGCAGCAGACCAAGAAGTGATTTGAAGATGAAAATGTACCAGTGGAAGAGTCTGCGTGAGGTTAATGATGTCCAGTTAACCAGTGAATACAGGGTGCAGTGGTGGGTACGATAATCACAACCAGTTATGAATCTTAGTGCACCATGATAGACAACATCCAACATCCGCAGGGTGCTTGTAGGAGCATTCATGTAGAGAATGTCACCGTAATCAATGGAGGGAAGGAAAGTCACAGATACAAGGCGTTTCCTAACATTCAGTGTTAGACATGATCTGTTTCTGAAAAAGAAACCCAGTTTAACTTTCAGTTTCTTCACTAGGTTTTCCACGTGGAGTTTAAAAGAGAGATGTGAATCGATCAGGATACCCAGATATTTATAGGAATCAACAAACTCAATAGGGACACCATTTGAAGATAAAATCAGAGGAGGATCTGCTGGAACCGCCTTCCTATTTGAAAAAAACATCCCTTTTGTTTTATCAGCATTTAGGACAAGTTTGAGACGGAACAAATCTGACTGGATGATGTCAAAAGCGGATTGCAGTAACTGGAAAGCCTTAGCAACTGTTTTAGCTCGGCAGTAAACAACTGTATCATCAGCATAGAAATGTAAGGATGCATCAGGGATGCAGTGACCTACATTAGCTATGTAGATTGTAAAGAGAGTGGGTCCTAAAACTGAGCCTTGTGGTACACTAGGGCTGGGCGATATGGAAAAAAATCATATATCACGATATGGACTTTTTTACATCACGATAACGATATATATCACGATATATACAACACGATGTGTGTGTGTGTGTACAGGAAAAATTTGGACCAAAGTTTTTTTATTTTATTATTTTACTACAGATAGTTACAATTATAAGAATGTGAACAAAAAGAACAAGGAAATTTGGACCAAAGTAGAAACTAGATCTACCTAAGATCTACCTTAATTCAAGGAGTACGATTATGGAATGACTTAATGACAAATGACAAATGTTAAGGAAGCCAAATCATTCCTTGTATTTAAGAAACTGGTAAAAAATGAATTGCTAAAAAAATATAAATGAATCTAATTTAATGTGTGATATATGTGAATTGAAAATTGACTGAGTTATTTACTTATTTTGTTATTATAGAAAATATTGTTTGAACTGTTATTAGATGAATAAGGAGCAGATTTAATAAGATTTATTCTTCATCTGCTACCTTTCATTTTATTTTTTTCTATTATGAATACGTTAATTGTTGTATTTCATATTATAAAATGAATAAACTAACAAACAAACAAACAACTCCTTTTCTACTTTGGTCCAAATTTTTCCTGCAGGTGGCGGTAAAACAACAGCTGCTAATGAAACTCACGAAGAAGAAATCCGCTCTGAAGTTTGAGTAAACAAAGCAAGAAACAGAAAAGAGAAAACGTTGCGTTTGATTGCGGTTCTGTTGTGTCTCTGGTCTGTTTTGTATTGGTTAACTGGACCCGAGTTCGGACTCGGTTGGACTCTGGGTTCGTGTCCTCTGGACCCATTTTGTCTCCGAGTTTCAGCGGAGCGAAATAATGGAAGCTAACAAGGTGAGCTTCCCCCTCTTTTTGGTAAAAGTTATTCTTCTTGGGCTGCCTGTGCAGCTGTTTTCTCCTTGTTGAGACACCGGCTTCATGCGCCTGCGGCTCTGTTGCTCTCGAGTTTAACAACGTAAAGCATGTGTCGCAAACCCGCGCGTGCGTCAAACATAAAGCAGCGCCGTCATCTCGCAAAACCCCATATGAAGCTTCTTTGCGACAGTTATTTTTTTATTCTTATTTATCACGATAGAGACGATAGAAGGAAAGTAGCACGATAGACACGTTTCTATCGTCCCCACGATATATATCGTCATATCGCACAGCCCTATGGTACACCATTTTTAACTGTTAAATAGCTGGAAGAAGTACCGTTATGTTGAACACATTGCCTCCGATTGGAAAGATAGTTAGAAAACCAACCGATGGTGTGATCAGAGAAACCGATTTCTGAGAGCTTATGACACAGGATGTTATGATCCACAGTGTCAAAAGCTTTAGACAGGTCTAAGAAAAGTGCAGCACAATAATCCTTAGCATCCAATGCTTCAACAACATCATTCAGAACCTTCAGAGAAGCAGTTGTTGTGCTGTGTTTTTTCCTGAAACCAGATTGATGGAGAGGTAAGATGTTAAATGAGTCCAGATAATTTTTGATCTGAGAGTTTATCAGTTTTTCTAGAACCTTGGCTAAGATGCAGAGTTTAGAGATCGGTCGATAATTGTTCAGTGAGGTGGGGTCACCTCCCTTCAGCAAAGGAAGAACAAAGGCCGTTTTCCAAGCATCCGGAATGGTGTTTTGGCTTATGGATATTTTCATTCTGCCACCCTTCATTTTAAATTTATATTGTATGTCTTGTAAAGTTATATTGTATGTCTTGTATCATGTGTCTATTAAATTTCTGTATTTTTTATTTGAAATGAATAAATAAATAAAATATATATATATTTTTTTATACTTGGAGGCCGAATACTTTACTAAATAAAGTAATTTCAGTAAAATTACCCCTTGTTTTTTTAAATTTTATGTAATACTGCAAAGCAACATGTTAAGTTAATTTTGTCAAATAACTAAATTTGATTTCTGTTTTTTTTTTCGTTATATCACGAAATTTATCGTTATCGTGATAATGCTCTGAAATATTACGATATAATTTTTGAGCCATATCGCCCATCCCTAGTCTCAACTTATATAGCAAAAAAGAATTTTCTCGATATTTTTTAAATATCGAGATATCGCCCAGCCCTATATACTGTACACACACAGCTTTGTGTAGATATGCTGAGATTTCTTCCCGCAAATAAAAACTGAGCCAGTTCCAGCAATGAAACTTATTTGTCCAGTCGTCCTTGTTAAATCAAAGCCACTCCTTATGGTAAGTTTTTCTCAGAAACATATTGCTCATTTATTATATCTAAACTCTCACTAACGTCTATTTTCCTAACTTCCGAAACATGAGGAACCCGCTGGAGAACTCTAGAGAGGGGAGGGTGTCTACTTTTGTTTTTTGGGATGGGACTGGGAGTTAGCATTGATGCATTTGAGACACCTCATAAAAATAACTACACATTTGATATCTAGCCATTTTTGATAGCACAATGTAGGGCTGAACGATTTTGGAAAATAATCTAATTGCGATTATTTTTCTATTAATTGCGATTGCGATTTAAAATGCGATTATTTTTTTAAATACCTTCTCAAGTATTTTTCAACAAACAGAAGCAATAAATTAATCTGTTTTACAATAAACAATGTCAGATTTATTTAAAGCAGAGATTACAATAAAGCAAACAAATCTATGCCTTTTCTTTTCACCATTTCTATTTTTTCTTGTTTCATAAACATAATAGTAAACATGTTAAGTGAATTTCCTAACTACTGTCTGAACTTCACATGACAGTTAATAAATAAATGTAAAAAATTAGATATAAAAAAATTTAAACACTGCTTTCCACCCAGTAACACCATAAAAAAATAAAGTGCAAAAAAACAGAGAATCTGCTTTAACCAACTCGTTCTGGGAATTCAAACTCAAGATGCAGAGCCTTGTGAACAGACTCCAACACCTCAGGTTGCCAGGTTAGGATAAGGGAGTGTGCATAACAGTCACTTGACAGCACTTGAAATGGTTTTAAGCTGCTTTAGCACCCTGGCAATCCTTTGGATCCCCATCTTGTTGGACATTCAGTGATGAGGCTGTGTCCAGAAAGTTTGAGATCCCTCTTCAGTCATTGCTGCCTTCTTCCAACTGTGGGAGAGACACTGCCATCCTTTAGTACATGTCCTGTAATACAAAATAAAAAATAAATACACACATTCACATCCTCCACTCTCACTTGTGCAAAAATTGAGGACCTGAAAAATCTTGTTAGTTAAAAACAATGTAGAGGTTTTAGCTTTTCCCAGTTTATCAATGTTAAGAGAATGCAAAACGTGATAACTAAATAGCTTCACATTACTGAACATAATAATTAACATTTTTATTTAAAACGGACAATAAGGATAATATAATAGTCGTGACATCACGACCAGGTTTGGTAATACACGTAATGAGAAAATGCATCACCTCATCTAAATAGCTATGCTAAAGCTAAGCTAACAACAACACCACCTAGTTAAAAAAAAACAGCTTGCGCAAAACGTGTGTTTTACTGGTTCTGTATTAATTCATATCACTAACGACACAACTGTTTTTTTTTAAATCAGATAATTAATGAGCTTTTTCACGAAGAACTTTAGCTTGCAGAGCTAGCTGCTAACAGGGCACCGTCAACAACAGTCCTGGTTACATGACCAGCTCGTGCTCTGTTTATCTTCCGCTGTCTCGTGTTTCAGCCTCTAAGATCAGATACACGTTTAAATGGGCTAACTTACCTGAATTTATAACTTTTATGACTTGTGTCAAGCCTGAAGAAACTGTGTTGGAGCGCACGGTCTCCTCCTCCTGCTCTGCTCTGTTTTGCTCCAGCTGCGCGCGGCCAGAGCGGCTCACTCCCAAGTCACGTGTCCAGTCAAATCGCAGCCCGTGCGATTAGTGAATCGCGTTTTAACAAATCGCGAGATAATCGCAAATGCAATTAATCTTGCAGCCTTAGGAAACCTCTTGCGATATCAAGAGAAGAGGTTGCTGAGAGTTGCTCAAAAAATGTCCAGCCGTAGCAAAAGTGAAGTTTAGTTAGTTTAATGGAAACCTCTTGAGATATCAAGAGAAGAGGTTGCTGAGAGTTGCTCAAAAAATGTCCAGCCGTAGCAAAAGTGAAGTTTAGTTAGTTTACTGTGGTGTGTTCACAGACAGGGAGAAAACAAGTTGTTTTGAGTGTCAGTCAGTAGTTGTATGTATGTATGTATGTACTGTGTGTGTATATATATATATATATATATATTCAGTGGCGGTCTGTCAGGGCCTGCAAAGCCTTCTCTGAAGGCCTAAAATTATTATTATTATTTTTTTTTTTTGTCCATGAATACGTATTAAATAATTCCAAATGGTCTGGCCGCTTCCTTTCATTGCTGCCCCGGTTGAGCTGCTTCCAGAGTGTATTTTCATATTTAAGCATTGAACCAATCACATTTCAGCGACTATTTGTTGCCAGGGTCAAAGAAATCTGCCTGAAAGCCTTCTCTGGCAATCCTGCAACCCCTGCAGCACTGTCCACCAAGCTGTTGCTTCAACCAATCAGATTCTGAGTTTGCGGTACACCTAATGTCTATGGGCACGATCTGGGCACACCCAGAGCCTTCTCTGCAACTTTTACATTTTCTGTACGTCGAACAGAAACGTCAGCGTATTCTCACGCTTTGATTGGACAGTCAGAGTGTACAGCCAGAGCTAGCAGGCTGCATCTGTAGCAGCTGCACGAGCAAAGAAATTGTTGTGTTCATTTAATAGCTGGATGGATTTTGTGTACAAATAATCAGGATTTTTGGTGAGTAAAATTTTGCTATATTCCTAAATGATATTGAAAATCAGCTGGATTAAAAAAAGAGTTTTGCTGTGTCAAGCATGTGCACTGCATGTCTTTAAAATTTAACAAGATACACACCTTAAAAATATATTTGTTTGCTGACATTATAGTAAAAGTGTGTTTGAACTGAACTTTTCTTTTAAAAATGAACATAATTGTCAAATAGCTGATAGGTTCGCTTTGACCAATCTTCACGTGTGCGTGCGTGTGTGTGCGCTGGCTGCTAAAACCTTCATCTGTTTAAAATTTAATAAGATTAACACTTAAATAATATATTTGTTTGCTGAAAATTATAGCAAAGATGTGTCTGAGCTGAACATTTCTTTAATAAATGAATATGTTCAAATCCGCTGGATTTAAATAGTTTCGCTTGTCGGGTCTTCCAAACGTGTGTGCGCAATTTGCAACAACCTTCATCTCTTCAAAATGTAACAAGATTACCACCAAAAAATATACATTTATTAATTTTTATTCAAACTCGTTGAATTCTTCATCCCCTGCGTCGCTGGTGAAGAGTTCTGTCAACTCCTGAGCAGGTAACAGGTGCAACGCTAAGAGCACTGCGTCCTCCTCCTCCGCGTCAGCTCCAGCAAACATCCATCCTGCCTTCCTGAACCCAGACAGATGGATTCTTTACTGACTGAGGTCCAAGCTTTATCCTTCCATCCATCCATCCATCTGTAGTGGACCTACCCAGGGTCAAACTAAGGTTTTTGAACTGTCCAGTGATGACCTTTACTGACCTCTCAGTAAAGCAAGACATTTACTACAAAATCATTCATTTAGCTATAATCTGATAACATAGTCACCAAAAAGAGACTATTTCTATCTTTGATTTTAGGCTGATGTGATCAAAAGAATAACTTTTGTCATTTTCATGATGTGTGCTTTTAAGCTGTGTTATTCTGTAAGAGTTAAACTGTGTTCACTGCTGTGTTAAAGGTGAAATCTCGGGTCACATAGACCAGACGGTTTTGTTTAGAAAGTCAGAAGACAGGTTAATCCGTTGTTTTTCATGAACAAGGCTCCAGCTTCTCTGTCTTTTCCTAAACAAATCTCCCTCTGCTCTGGCTGTAACCTTGGGTCTGATAAGGCAAGTGAACTCCTCTCTAAGTCGCTTTTTAAGTTCTAACTGTGCGGAAACGCTTCAGAGTTTCTGGGAGCTTCAAAAGAGATGTGAACCTTCCCAAAGAGCTGAATGACCACCAGTCACGCGCTAAGGACTCGTCATCCAGCTGGGACTGATAACATGTTGTTATGGGTCCACTTCGAACGAGTGTAAGCTCAAAAACTTTGTTTATTCCTTCCTGGAATAAGTTTATCTTGAAGTCAGAGGCCAGGAGCTGACATATTCTCTGATGACCAAGCGAAACCAGGAGACGTTGAAACGTAAACTAAAACCAGTTTTGGACGTGCTGGGACTAAAGGACTCTGTGCATCTGAAGGCTGGTGTCATTTCTTTATCAGACTCGTCGTCGAAAGGTAAAGAGCTGTTTACAAAACGTACCTGGATTTTAGCAGAAGTCGGAGGAGAAGTGTCACTCTGGTATCATGCTCACGATAATTTCTTCTTAAATCTTTCCTCCTACTCTTTTCCCTCTCAATCTAAGCTGGAAACTAATTAAGTTTAAAGAGCCCTCAGACTAAATATGTTTAACATCTAGTATTGAAGTCTGTTGTGTTAAATTCAAGTGTGCTGACGTATTTAAATTACAAGAAAGTGAAATCATGTCAATCAAGTGTAATGGTGTTGATTTTAGTTGATTCATTTTAAATAAATGATAGTGTCTCTTTGACATATCAAGCTAAGTTAACGTGTCCGTTGTCACTTAATGGCTCTGTTTATTTATCCATCATAAAGATCACAGATATATTGAGTAAACTGAAAAAGAAAAGAATCCGTGAATTTACTATTCAATCTGAATAAGTAAATTAATTAAGGTAAAGAGGTCAGTATTAATATTGACCTCCTCATAATCCTTTACACATCCATCCATCCATCCATCCGTCCTTCCGTCCGTCCGTCCATCCATCCATCCATCCATCTATCCATCCGAGGACCTGCTGCACGTCACGTGCATCTGTCCTGTAGCTGTTGCTCTCTGTCCATCACGGCACAGAGCTGCTTTGAAGCTTGGTTAAGCCTTCCAGGACGATGCAGGAATGGAGTTAAACACTTTAATTTTATCTTTAAACTACAGCATGATGTGCGCGCACACGCTGTCCATCCAGCAGGACTTTTTTTTGCTCTAAAATATCCGTATACAGGTACACTGGTCGTCAAAAGCCTAGAGGGTCCTTTAGCGCCCATAGTGGCCGAAAGTGGTACTGCTCCATTTTTTTCCCCATCAGAATGAATGGAAACGGTCATATATCAGCCAAAAATTGGTCTAAAAATATGGGGAAAATAGTTATTGATGGTTGAATTGATTCAGATAGAGCACTACTGAAGGCCTAGGTGTGAAATGCACAGCCCGCCACTGATATATATATATATATATATATATATATATATATATATATATATATACATATATATATATATATATATATATATATATATATATATATATATATATATATATATATATATATATATATATATATATATATATATATAATATATATATATATATATATATATATATATATATATATATATATATATATATATATATATATATATATATATATATATATATATATATATATATATCTGACCAAGGAGTACAGGGTGCAGTGATGAGTACGGTAGCTACAGCCAGTTATGAATCTTATTGCACCATAGTAGACAGCATCCAACATCTGCAAGGAGCTGACAGGGGCATATCCGGTAGGAAGGTAGCAGTTACAAGGCGTTTTCTAGCATTCAGAGTTACGCAGGATCTATTTCTGAAAAAGAAACTCAGTTTTAATTTCAGTTTTTTTTTCAGGTTTTCAATATGTGGTTCAAAAGCGAGATGTGCATCGACCAAAATTCCCAAGTATTTGTAAGATTCTACAAACTCAACAGGAACACCATGCATGGAGGAGATAGGAGGAAGAGTTGCTGGCACTGACTTTCTGTTGGAAAACAGCATCCCTTTGGTTTTGTCAGCATTTCGCACCAGCTTGAGAATGGAATAAGTCTGACTAGATGATGTCAAATGCAGACTTTAGAAGTTGGAAAATCTTGTCAACTGTGTTAGCTCGGCAATAAACAACAGTGTCATCAGCATAGAGATGCGATGATGTAATGTTTTGGCCTACAATGTTTATATAGATTGTAAAAAGAGTGGGACCTAAAACTGAGCCTTGTGGCACACCATTGGTGATCGCTTGGTAACTAGATGAAGTACTGTTATGTCGAAAGTTAGAATATTTGTCCTCCAATGCAAGAGCTTCGGGCTCAATTCCACCAGCAGTCACATGCAATGTGTTCCTGGGCAAGACCCTGAATCCCTCATTGCCTCCGAGTGTGTCCCATCGGAGTATGAAATGTGATAAAGCAGTGTATGAAGTAGAATGCTGTATGAATGGGTGAGGGCACAGATTGTGTTGTAAAGTGTTTTTAATAGAAAGGAGCTATATACGTAAGTGCAGTCCATTTACCATTTTGTACGCCGGGCTCTGTCTTCTTCTCAGTCTGCTAACTTGGGGCCAACTTGAACTGTAAAAATGATAAGGGTAACTGGAAATGTTTATGTCATTCTGTTTCTGAGGCTTTTAGGTGGCCCTGTCACCTAAAAGGCAACATTTCTACCTGTTTGGTTACCTTTATACCGTTAATATTGTCTTTCAAGATGGGGAAGCCACAAACAACTGCTTTTTAACTTTTTGATTCGCTGTTTTGATTTTAAAAAAATCCATCTATGGTTAAACAAAACCTCTTTCACTCACAAATATCTCAACCCCACTTGATCTTGTCAGAGATCAAAATAGCTATTTCCAACTCCACTTTGCGTTCAAGGCTTTGGTTTGTGTGTGCACAAGCGTAATTAGCTGACTCCTCTCTGATCTTTAATGCATTATTGAATATTTCAACAGAGTCTCAATCCACGGGGCGAAGCGACTGCCAAGCAGGAATGGCGGGGGCCAGTTTGGTTGCAATGAAGGGTGGTCCGGCCATTAAGCAGTCTGCGACCGATTTGATGGCCTCGCGTGAACCTGTAGGCTCATGAATAATACAAATGTGTCCGCTGTGTTTGGAAGCACTTGAGGAAGAAGCCGATGATGTTCCATCGATTCGTGGCCGAGGGATTTCAGGGAACGGGGCCGGTTCGATTTTTAGCGGTGAACAGAAAACTTCTTGCAATCCCTCCTGATGGAGAAGAAGAGGAAGAGCCGGGGTCCGCCACGTTCGGCGCACCGCAACCTTGACGAGACAATAGCCAGGTTGTCATGGCGACGTGCCATTTTCTCCTGACATTTCCGAGATTTTCATCTTTTTCAATTACCGCCATGTATATTTTTGTTTTCCCTCTCTGAAATGCCAGTGATGATTATTGGATTTACTTTGTTGTGGGAGGCCATTCTGAAAGTGTGAAAGGTCAAAATGAAAGACAGTAAAAAAAAACAACTGTCAAGTCTAAATCAAATAAAGTTGGTAACACCACTGAAAAGGCAGCGTTACTTACTGAGTTTGACTTTTATTATTTTAAATTGTACAAATTTAAGACATCCCTTGTTATATTTGTAGGACCTGGTTCTTTGGTCATGATGAGCCAAACCTCATGACCACAGGTGAGGGTCAGGACGTGGATGGTAGGCCTCTCGCGTTAAACAATAAATCAGTTAATCACATGATAAATGAAAATTATCGATCTCATTTTCATTTATTGGCTTTATCGTTTCTTCGTGTCCCTCTTTCTACTGAAGACATTGGATGACAAAAGGCTCAACTGTAAAGAAACTGTGTTCTTCACTGACCCCTCCATTTCGCTTTAAAATCAGTTTTAACTGTCTAAAATTCCATTTTTTGATTGTTAAACGCAGCCAAGCTGAGAAGCTAAGCTACGAGCTAAGCTAACAAGCCGACCTCGGGAAAAAAACTCCATCTTGTCAAAGCTCCAAAATTCACAGTTGAAACCTGTGCCTTTGTCTAAAAAGTTGTTTTTCTCTGCAAAAAGAAGCTGAGAACTTGTTTACTGTTTTTTTAATTAAAAGCTTTGTGTAAAAAATGCTATATTAAAGAGCTCAAACCACACCGAGCGTCCGCCATTTTGAGAACCGAAAGGCAGGAACGAGACAGCATGTCACGTCAAGGGGCCTCCCTCCCATTTTTCTTAAAGAGACATGTTGCTCGCTCCCTCACTATCCATCCTTTGGTTCAAACAGTCCCCCCCCATTTTTGAGGCTCTAGTATCCTATTTTTATTGTAGAGGGTGGGGGCGAAACAGGGTGAAAGAGAGAGAGAGATATTGCGGAAAGTTCGTTGGGACCGGGACTCGTGCCCGCGACTGCCGCTATGAGGACTAGCCTTGAACAAGGGCCGCACTCTTAACCCTTGCGCCATAGCAGCGGCCCGGTTCAAGCAGTCTTAAACTGCCATCCAGTGGTAAAGAAAAGGTACTACACACAAATTAACCAACATTTCTTCTTAAATTTGACAATAATTATTATCAAATTTCAAACAATATTATCATTTATCGCAATAATTTCTGAGACAATTAATCGCACAGCAAAATTTGTTATTGTGACATGCCTAGTAGATGGACCAGTAAAT